>CM060947.1:79242797-79405297 GCA_030765055.1 Mantis religiosa
TCTCGTAACATAGATAACAGTATGGTTAGAATATCATTTCTGCTGCGTAAATTACCTTATTTTTGTTATATTTCTGTCATTCCTGATTATTTATTTTGTTTTTGCTATCTAAATATTCATCTTCTACGTTTTACAAAATGAAATTGTGACACGCCATCTATAAAGCAAGATGATAAATGAGGGATTCTTGCCTTTTTGCCCTTATTTCCAAGGAAAGCGATTTCTATATTTGTTGTCTATTCCTTGTTGAGAATGCCACTAGATTCGCATTACCTGACTACTCACAGATAATAATTAGTTTGATAGTGAAGGATGAAACGTGAATGCAGAAGACACGTGAGCTTTGGATGGTTTTAGATGACGATACGAATATTACAGTTAATATTTATTTACCTGTGGCTTTGTAAATAACGTTAATTTTTATATTTTATCTCAAGGCCTCATCTGGTAACAAAACTATAACGTCCTAACCAAATGAATAGACATACAAGCTTATGGACTATTAGGTAATGCTATATGACGTTTTCAACAAAGTCCAAAACAATGTTTTTGTAGAAGTTTCGGGGAATAGATAATACATTTTCGCCATTGTTTTAAGTATTTTAAAGCAAAACCAACTTGAAGAATGTAGGTTCAAGTCAATGGTTTTATTTTTTGAAGGTGTGAGGTTTGTTCCGTCTTTCTCGAACAGACTCTTAAAAATGACGAATTGATGATAGAAAATCACCTTTAAATTTTATGTTGGATCTACTTTATTGTTCCAGTTATATTTCAATCTAAAGTACGTAAGGTTGCAGAATAATAAGATATCTTCCTAAATAGACAATTTAATTTAAATAGATGTTCAGTATACATAAAGTATATACGTACATATATGCTGAAATATTTAGTCTGATGGATTACTTCTTAATGCTTCCTTCAGCTGATATCCATTTTATATGATGATGAAGTCGAGGAACTCACCAGACCCTCCATTAAGGCCCCTAATGGTTGTATCACTTAAAGAATTAGCTGAAGCTCTGACATTGAACCAAAGGGAAGTAGTCTATGTACAGCCATGTATCTAATAAAAAAGTTTGCTTAACATCAGCTTCTTACCACAAATTTATTTTGTTTGTTTCCAGAGTTTCTTGTTACAAATGCGCGCCTTAATTTTGGCGTTTGGTGTGCTCTGGACATTAAAATAGTAGCCACATTTGTTCTGAAGTACCCTTTCTCCTTTACCTCCTCCCCCCTCCCTTTTGATGCCCTCTTCTCATCCCTCAACTGAAGTTTGATATACGACCTGCTAGAGATTAATTTCTGCCCACACGATTATACATTACAACAAGAAAATGGGCGCATTTCCAACGTAAAGTTCGTTTTTAAGTCATCTGGTCTAGATGGATTTTTTGCTCGGAAATATAAAACTGTTCTCGGCACACCGTAATCAATCATCTTCGCTCTTTAGGGTAACGAGTTTAGTAGACTAATAAAACATGTCGACTATAATTCTTCCTCAAGCCATTTCTATGACCATTAGCAAGAACAAAGTCCTGTTAACGCTGATATTTTGTTTGTAGAACCACAGCACTTGTAAAGGCAATATTTATGTAACGTACAAGTTCTGTAACGTAAAGACAATATATCTGTAATGTTGGGTGAATAGCACGAAGTGTAAGAGTATCCTTGTGTAGAGGACAGATATGGTTGCATGTAGTAACCATACCAGGTCTATCGCATTTTCTTTGAAACTGGATATCCATTATTTGGTGTATGTCAACGTAACCCTAATAATACCGAGTAACTTAACTAAAATATCCATTACAATGAATGAACTGCTAGGCTGGCTTTTGTATTTCTATTTATGGCCTGGCGGCTACCGAAGGATATCCTGGAAACAGAAATTTCTCGAATCGAAGAAATGAAATATTGTTGAAGTCGAATCTTCCTGATCTGCCAGAATTGGACAGTTTGAAATTTCCAACAGTAAGGAGCATATTCCGGCTCATGACATTACATCTACTGTGGCTCTCATTGAATGCTCCAAATTTGTTACTGCTTTCGGCGGCAAACAACAACCGTGGAATGGAGTAATCACACTCAATCCTTTTGCGATAGCCATTTGCTGGCGTGATGATAATATACATTTAATTAATCGCGAAAAATATCTTGAGATCTTTAAAACAAGAATTACAGCACCTGAGACTTACCTTCCGTCAAAACGGCTACTCCGAATATGACGTTGAAGCCTCGATCACCAAAGCTAAGAAAGGGAAACCTGTAATGCAGCAAGCGTCAGACAAGCCTACCGCTACAGCCTGCATCCCGTTCACCGGCAATCTATCCGGCAGAATCAGCAGAATTCTCGTCAAATACAACATCAGGATCATCCACAAGCCACCTCCGAGGATTAAACATCTGTTGAGGCCAGTGAAAGACAAACTGGACTTCCAAGTTCCGGGAGTGCACCGCATTCCCTGTGAGTGTGGGACACCGTATATAGGACAAACCGGAAGGACCATAGCTACTAGAATAATCGAACATGAACGGAGCATTCGTTTAATGCAACTTGAGAAGTCTGGGTTGGCAGAGCATTGTTTTGATAACGACCATAGTGTCAATTTTCGGGAGACGACTATCTTGGCAAAATGCAACAGTTACTGGGAGCGGAGAATTAAGGAGGCTTTGGCGATTTCCTCTGAAAGGAGCATGCTTAATCGTGATGCTGGATTTCAGTTCAGCTCCTCTTGGAAACCGACCTTAAAAATGGAAATCCGTCGAATTAAGAAGCAAAGCTCAATACAGCTTGATAATCAAGTTAAGTAGTTCCGTTTCTTTGACATAATTTTCTACACACACGCCATCTCCTGACCTGGCATTTGATTTACTGAAAACAGTCTTTTGCTCAGTAATGCGAATTTTGATAGTGTTTTATCGATGTTTATAGATGTGTTTTATCCAGTATTTCATTTGTGTATAACATTTTATAAATATCCTGACGATGGGAGAGATGTACACTCCCGAAACGTTGATATCTAATCATCTTTTCACCTGGCTGGCTGCCCGAGAAG
The DNA here is from genome assembly GCA_030765055.1 of Mantis religiosa. Taxonomy (NCBI): domain Eukaryota; kingdom Metazoa; phylum Arthropoda; class Insecta; order Mantodea; family Mantidae; genus Mantis; species Mantis religiosa. Next base: position 79,245,851 of record CM060947.1, read on the forward strand.
AAAGTCGCCAGGAAAGCTTCAGATCTTATCTTGAGATTTTTTTAAAATTATTTTGCGTGCTCCTCTTGGATTTTGCTGTACTTAGGTACCACCTAACCTACGTATTTAACTGACTCTTCGTCTTTAGTTATTGTATTCACAGACGGAAACACGCATGGACACATCTGTGTTATAACCTCACTGCGGTATATAGAGATGTAGGTAACGCTAGAAGGGATAAAAGATCAGTCCCATTTGAGAAGGGAAATATGCATGCAATAATAAATTACAATACAATATTAAATGCTTATAAGATAACTATACTACAGTATTTCTAAAATTAGTCACTGGTTATGTTAGTATGTTATGGCGTATGACACACGCATGTTGGAGTACATACGGAATTTTTCCAAAACGATTCAAGGGATTCAAGTGTTTTTCGTTTTAAGGGACCTCAAAAGCCTGTCGTTCTACTGAAATCTCAGAAAACAATTTTTGGGTGGAATGCAATTCCTTTTCTCTTATGTGTGGGATAGAGAATGTATTTGTATTTATTTCTCATCTTTCTTCTAGATACAATTTCATTGATACATTAACATTTATACCATTTCTTTCACACAGTAACAAAATGATTTATTCACATTTAACATACCCTTTCTACATGCTTGCCTCGAGTCTTGGTCTCAATACACATAACCCCTGGTTTTCCGTATATTGATGACCCTCATCTCCCTTGTATACCTCATTATAATTTTTCAGCCTTTAGTTTTTATTTATTTTTCATCAACCTTAATCATTTCTCTCAAATTTTCCCCAGATATTCACCTATATTTCTTACATTCTTTTCTCCTTTTACCAATAACATTTTTTCTTGTTATTAATACCTCCCCCATCCCTAAAAATGTTCTACTTTTGTTGCCAAATTTGTTCTCTCCATATCTTTGTTTGCAATAAAGTACACTATGCCAATCTGTATCCCCTTCTCCACACATTGCACATTTCGCTGTATCCTTTTCATATCTAATACCTTTCAAATTTCTAACTCCTGTCCTTGCCCAGGCAAATCCTTCTCGCCCTGACTTATTACACACATCTATGTACTTATCCCTCCCCCACACTGTCTTTATTTCCCTATATATCCTCAATGATATTTTCTCCCTTACACTGGTAAATATAACTTGGCTAACTAAATCTTCCAGCCTTAATTCTACCTCTTTCCAAAAGCCCCTATAATAATATTCCTCGTTTCTCCAAACATTTCCCATACCTATCTGTTCCATCAGTTCCCTCACCTTTTGCGCCCAAGACTTTCCCCATTTGCTTCTCATCTGCAAAAGAAAACATCCCTTGATAATATTGTTTTCCTCCAAATTAGCAACTCTGTATAGATATTTCAATGCCCTTGAGACAATTTTAACCCTTGTTGAATGTCTTCCCAACTCTAATTGTGCTGCCCCATTGGATGAAGCTACCGGTAAGCCCAAAATATATTTACAGAAAGATCTGTTAATAACATCCACCTCTTCCCATGCTCCATCCACTCCCCATATCTCTGCCCCATGCAACATCTTATTTTCCACTATGGCAGTATAGATCCTTTCCAGCCATTTGACATTAATGTCAGGTAATTTCCTTAAATATTAGAGAAAGTAACAAATCGAAAATGTTTCAATCACTTGGATTTTTATGTTCTTGTACTAAGTAGTCTTACAAAGCCTTATTCCACTATCTACTTCGTGTTATTCTGTTGCTAATTTTGTTGCATATGCAAGAAAATATGGAATGCAATGGCAATAAAATTTTCTTTTCTTTGCATGGCCATGGGAATAACGACTTCTCGCTTTTGAAAACGGTTTAATATAGAAAAAAATGGATTCAATATGAAGTATATTTTAAGAAATTTTTATTTCTGTAAAGTATAATTTTGTTAATCCCTTCAGTCTACTAGTTACGTAAAGGTCATCAAGATGGCACAAGAGTATGGACATTTCCGAAATTTCCAGATAGGAGTATACATTTGTTACAAAATATCTTAAACATAGTTTATTTTAGTCAAAATCATTTTTGAGAGAGAGAGAAAGGAAGAAAGAAAGAAAGAAAGAAAGAAAGAAAGAAACAAAGAAACAAACAAAGAAAGAAAGAGAGAGAGAGAGAATCTAAATGTTTGAAGAATGTTGCATATGAAGGGCATAACAAGAAAGCAAAGAGGTAGAAAACAAAACTAAAGTAATAATATACTGGAATACGTTAAACAGTGTTGAAAAAGTCTTAGATTAGCGTTTATAGAGTACTTCGCTTGTATGCTTCAAACCCCCTTTGTTTTCCTTCCTTTTTTCACTCAGCTAATGTGCAAGATGTGGAGCATCTGGAATTCTAACATTTGGTAAGCCCCAAGGGAGCACAGATCGATTCCCATAATTGTGCACGGTGCTTTATCTCGAACGTCTTCAGTACACACTGCATTGTTCCTTAGTCAATCAACATATTTCTCCCAGGGGAGAGGATGGAGCATTCAGAAGCGGTGCATCTTCTCCGGGCAGACATAATGCCAATGATGAACGCCTGCGTCAACAGAGATGGTGCTATATCCATAGCACCCGTAAAAGGACTGATGTTCTTCATAGAGTTTCCCTTATTTCTGGTTTAACAATTGCCAGGTGAGCTGGTCTTTTCAAACCAACAACAATAATAAATAATTTCCCCTCATGTAAGCATAAGCATTTCCTGCTTTCCATCCCTATCATAAGAATATGTTTAACCAACATATGTTTAACAAATAAACATAAAATAATTTGAAATAGCTACATGGCGCTTAACATTACAATTAGCTTTTACTGCTTATTCGATCTCGAAAGGAGGGGCACAATGCACATATTACCGAGCGGGATGGCTCAGGCGGTTTCGTCTGTGGGCCGCATTCTGAAGGTGTGTGTTCGATTCCCGTGGCCGACCTACTTGACCCATGTTTTTTTCCGGGCTTTTCCCAGGTCGCTAGGTGAATGCTGGGTAGGTTAATTACATCCCCCGAATTTACTGTTCCTCTATTTCATCTCCATTATCATTTCACATCTTTCATCTGGTGGTCTCTTTCAGGATAGAAGTGTCGGCGGGTGTCTCGGTGGTGCATGGCGGGATGATATGCTCTGAGGAAAACTACTTCCTCCTCCGCTAGGTTGGTTGCCGGTCTCCGCTCCTCTGCTGGGACCATTTCGGTACCGCGAGCCACGGACCTTTGGGGCTCGGCTGCTGTGTTCAGCGTACCGCAAGAGGGAAACGTGTCCGTTGTCCTGGCCTGTCGGGGGGAGTCTCTCTCCAAGTAAACTGTATGGACCTTGCCCTCTGTGCTGCCGTGGCTCCTTGGGTTAGCCGCCCTCTGTCTCCTTCGCCTCATCCTTCCTCCCGGGGGTGCCCCACTTGTGGGTATAGGAGCAATGGCCCCAGCATCGTGGCCTCCGTAATGAAATCCTAATCCTTATCCTAATGTATATATTATTGCTTCAGATTGTTGGAGGGGAATTTAAGGTCAAAATTGGTCTAAACTGTTTGCTTGTCAAATTCTACACATTTCTATTAATGCCACCCGAGCACCCTCGTATATCCAGTTTATCGCCTCCTAAGTGATCTTCATTTATGAGTTTGCTGGCAAACTTCTGTGGTGTGGGAGTATGTATCTGCCTCACATTTAAGTGGTTCCGAATTCGATTCTCATTTTGGCCGAATTATCTAAATAAGAATTTGTTCGTGGTTTTCCCTTATTCTGAAAGGAGAATCTCAGTTACCTCTTAGCTTTATGGACACTGGCCTTATTTGTGCATCATTTCTATTTCATTCATCGACAGCTATGACCTGTATTGCAGGACAATAAAGATGTACTTCTGATGCAGGTATGGAAAATAATGAGCAGCAAATCATTAAGAATTACACTGAGAAAAGACCATATATAACCTCTATTGTTTGAACGTATTTAAAAAGTTAATGTGCATAAATGTCTTTCTCTACTCACACTTGTACATACAATTACTAACATGCCTGTTTTATTGTCTAATTCACGTCGTTCGAGATAAACTGTTGTAGAACTAGCTTAAATATATATTTCCTAGTACCTATAACAGTTTTAGGGGAATAAAGCGAGTTTATGTTGTAGTCAAATCTTAATAAGAACTGGTGGCTATGTGAATATTTGAAAATTCCCTTTCTTTGCAAATACAGGCTGAAAAATAATAATAGCAACTTCCCAATTCGGGAAACTTACAGTACTGAAAAATCCAATCAGATAACTTACTTAGCATAAACGGTACACTTTAAGAAGGTCCCCACCTTTTGTACAGTAAGAATTTTTTGAAGGTTTAAGGTAAAAATCAATTTTATGTAAAAATCATCGAGAACCAAGGTGAAAATATTCTCAGAAAATTAAAGATGGACATCTCATTTGTCAATAAGACATCTAAAACATTTTAAACAAACTCCTAAGAGCTATTTTAAGACAATGAAAATTTTCCGAAAATTATTATGATATCCAGAAAGTAATCTAAAAGTATAGTCATAAACTGTGGTGTAAAAGAAATAATATAACTAAAGTTGAACGGTACCTATCGATTCATTAAGATCATTTTAGTTTCCTTCTATTCATAGTAGTATTTTATTATTTATTTAAACGGCCATATGGGTTTAGGATACTTTCTTCAAGGCTTTCGAATTGCGTCCTCAGAAGATGCTGAACTTAATTTACAAGGTTGATATTTAACCCAAAATTCGTGTTTTGTGTTACGCTCTTCCGGATGCCCACAGAAAAACATAAATAGACCTCTCTTAACGATGCTATTTTTTGGATTTCGGGAGTTTCAAAACATGCATCATCGGTGAAATCTCAATACAGAGCTTCGGTTGGAATACAGTATATCCCATAGATATTATAGGTAGTAGAAAAAGTAAAATAATAAAATGGAGCCAGTCAATGGCTTATATCATAAAGGTGCTGAAAAGAAATGAAAACCAAGTGAAATACAGCAAACTAAAGACCAAGTGTGAAATAATAAATGGGACTCCGAAGATATACTCACATGTAACGTTGATAATCATGAAGAAAACGCATATATATATATATATATATATATATATATATATATATATATATATATATATATAACAAAATTGTTTCTGGAAAGAAAAAAAGAAAAAGAGAGAGGGAGGTAAGGCAGCAAGGAATGAAGGAAGGGATGAAGGAAGGAAAGCAGGAAGGGAAGGAGATAGGGTTGAAGGGTGGGAGGAAAAGAAAGAAGGTAGGAAATAAATAAAAAGAGAAACAGAGGAAGGAGAAGAAAGAAGTAATAAAGCAAAATAAGAAAGAAAGACAAAGAGAAAAGAGAAGAAAGAAGGAACAAATCAAAGTAAGAAAGAATAAAAGAAGAGAAAGAAACAATGAAAGAAAGCAGGTGAGTGGGTGGTGGATGTGTGGTAAGGTAAGCAAGCAGGCAGGCAGGCAGGCAGGCAGGCAGACAGGCAGGCAGGCAGGCAGGCAGGCAGGCAGGCAGGCAGGCAGGCATGCATGCAGGCAGGCAGGTGGGCAAGCAGGCAAGCAGGCAGGCAGGTAGGCAGGCAGACTGGTCTAGTGTAGTAATAGCCAGTACGAGTTTAACCGTTGTGCGAACACAAGCACAGGGACACCAATTAGATACTCTTAATTTCAGTAAGCTTCTAATAATTGTTATACATTTATTTATATTTTGTTTCACATGTTCAATAATGATATGTATATTTAGTTTTAAAGGAATTTGTGTTTTTTTTTCAGGGAAAATACTATCTGAAAAATTTCTTTAAACATCCAAAAATCCCAAATGAAACTATAGAAATGTTATCTGAGTTTCTTTCTCAGCTTCAATGCGCTCAGACTCAAATTTTAGTAGTGTTTACGGTAACTAGCGTGTTTATACGTATGTTTGTTTTTGAGAGCCAACTTTAGAGTTTTATTACCTTAGATTGTCTCATTTTTTTTCTTTTTTCTCATAAATTGCTTGTGCTTTCTTGTTTTTCATGTGCTATCCACGCTGCATGAGAATATCCTCTCGTATATATCGGGCAGTTTATGCACGTGCACGCAGAATACCAAACATAACGGGGGAGAAGTGGAGTGCGTAAGCACAGGAAGAATAAGGAAATAGGAGCACGTGTTACATAAAAGATATAGTACTTCTTCGTTTCTTTAATGTAGGTCCTAAGAGGGCATATTGGCATAAATGCCTCTTCTCTTTTCAATTTCTTCCTTTAAAAGTGAAGGTTGAGTTCAATGTGGAAATTAATATAGTTTAAGATATTATGAACAATTACTGGGTAATATTGAATTGGAGTTGTAAATTATGGAATAAATTTAGCCATATCTATCCAGCAGATTCCTTTAGCGGCTGGTTTATTTATGTTTTATATGTACCTGCGTATCCTCTAACGTTCCTCCCTTAACCTATGGAAATATCTCCACCAAAGGCAGCGCTTTCTATTCTATCACCCAGTAATAAAGGAGAAGCAATTTCATATTTTCCAAGAATCCACCATGTTCAGTAATATATTGAGCAGAGTACTGCCAACCTTACGATGAGATTTACTTGTACAAAGCTACAATGTGAAACGGAATTTGCAAAGGTTAGTTTGTTAAAGCGCCTCCCATCATACAACTTGTATATGGGACTGTGTTTTCCAATATGAAATATTGTTGTAAAACCAGAAATGAAAAGGTATGAACACTTATTAAAATAATACAAAATTGAACACGTATAATGCAATGGCTTCTGCAGAATCATTGAATCCCAAAAGTTTAAATGCTAGGGCTAACCTAACAGTTAAAATTAACAATAACTGCGGTCACATTTTCATCTTGGCAAGCTTCAGATACTCTTGCAGGATTGATGTCAATTGAACAAACGAATTATCATCTACTCTATTCAGAGAGCACTGCATTGGGCTAAATTTTTCACACTTGCCTTTTGGTGAATTATAAGAGCTTGCCTCCTGAAACGTATTTTATATTGTCGAAAAAAATGTTAAGATAAAGAACTTTGGGCACTGAAAGCTATCTTACAAAAAAGTGTAGATAGTAGATAGTCAAAGCCCGCCTCGGTAGCGTGGTGGTAGCATGTCTGCCTCACGTTCAAGAGGTCCCGAGTTCGAATCTCGGTTAGGGTTAGTTACCTGGATAAGGTTTTTCCGGGGTTTTCCATTATCCTGAAAGATGAATGTCAGGTTCCTCTAAGCTCCATGGATCCCGGGTTCATTTGAGCATCATTTCACCCATTCCATTCATCGTCCGATATGACTTAACGTTTGAGGACGTGAACTACAAAAAAGGGGGGATAGTCAATAGAAGACTTAGTATTACACAAATAAAATTATTTTGTAATTAATGTCCACTTATCTTAAGAAGTTGATCTTAATACTTCTTTCTTCTTTGTAAAATCGATATCAGGAACACTTGCCCACATCGTCAGTCAACACACTTCGTCGTCAAGGATACCATGCTTTTTCGTATTACCAAAATCTGAAGACGAAACAAACCTAAAAACAGAATCAATTGCCGTTATGTCGAAATTCATAACGTGATTTTTATTTTTTTAAATAAATATTTTTCCTCACTATTAAATCTATGGAAACATTTAATTGTTTTAATAATTCAACTTCGGGATTTATTTCCTGGTTAAATGACCAAAAATGATCTGCTATGGCCAATTTATCAATTTGTTTATATTTAATGTTACAAAAATGTTCTTTCTGTTTGGTTTCCAATATAAACCTGATCACAATCTAAACAACTAAATTGATAAGTACCACATCTTATATTACTAGGAAAATTATTATCTTCTTTAGAAAATTGTAATAAATTTTTAATACTATATTTATTTTGGGGAACTAAAGTTATACCAACTTCTTTAAAAATATTTGAAAATGTTTATTAATCCAAGGATGGAAAGTAATTTTTTTAAGTTTATAATCATCTTTTATTTTTAAGAGTATAAATATCATTAATAGTTTTTATATTTAAATTTTTCAAACTTCTTTTGTATCCAATATTTATTAAAGCCATTAATGAAAGGAGTATTAATTATATCCTTATTTCCTTTAATAAATTTTTCTTTATTCAGGGATATATTTATTCATCTATAAATCAAACTATTAAAGCATCAAATTTCTGTGAAAAATGGTTAAAACTTTTATTTATGTGTAATAATCAATATGACTAGATTTCCTATAAATACCAAAATCTAATCTAGCTTCATTTTCTGTGTAACCAAAAGACTTAGAATTACAAAACTATGCTAATTAACAATACTTTTCTGAACACACAAGAAATAGTTTATAAATAATTTATTGTACGATAATAATTGTAAACCATATCAGGTACCGAAATAATTTAATAATGATAATCTACGTTATTCGTCACATAACACTTTCATCGTTGAGGTAATAGTCGTAAATTATGACTTGTAAAGGTTAGCTTAAAAACTAAAGATTGCACTTGAACATTGATAGAGACAAGACATATTCCTAAGAAATGATTTACTAATGTCTAACCAGTAACCAAAAGCGTGTGAGTATAATTTGTTGAAATACACCAACAAAGACTTTGCGTCAGATTCATGCATCTTCAATATTATATAAGAAACATAAGAAACATGTGAGATTCTGCTAAAGGCATGCACTCAAAATTTAAAATTTAGAAGGCCCATTGATTTATTACGAAGTATTATTTTGAATTATATATTTCAAGGAATTCTCATTGAAGACGGATTTTCAATAGTATTCACCATTGTATAGTAAATATTTACCTCAATTTATTCTAATTTGATTTAAAGTTAATTAAATTTAAATTGCGAAACTTAAATCCATACTCTTATTATTTGAAGTGAAGCAAGCGTTTTTGCTAGACATTGGCCAAGCTTAAAAGTTAAATACATGCTCTAAGTAAAGAAAAACAATAATAAGCACAATTTCGCAAATAACACACAACTAATGTTAATAAATGCTACTCTAGCCTTTATTGAAAGTTGGTTACAGAGTTTTCAAGGTGTCTTTAGCTGCCGTTTAGGTGTCATTTAGAGTTATTTTAATAAACTGTAACTTAAGTAAGGGTTTTTTATATAACCAGAAACACTGGGTCCTTAGTTATAGTTAGTTATTAATATTCTATTTTAGCTATGTAAAGAGAACGCGATTTGAAATGAGTTACCCAAAATACACAGTTAAAGCCTTATGGCCTTCGGATGCATTTGGTCAGCTTAATAGTTCTGTGTAAATCCAGGATTAAAGAATACATATGGACTGAAACCTGATGCAAGTAAATAAAAGGATAGAAACCTAATAAAAGAAATTTATGAGAAGATTCGTGGAATTAATGCCGAGGAATAAAGTGGAAAGATCAAAATCAGAAAAACACTAGATATAAAATCTCTTATGATTATATAATTATACGGAATCGGAAAATTTGCCAAATCAGGTTCCAAGGATACCTCTGCTCGTTTAACACAGCAATGATTTTTTATAAGTAGGTGGAAGACCTGATATACAGCGGTCAAGAAGCGGATGGGAAGAGCAGTTTTGTCTTTCTTTTTTTTCTGTTGTTGTTGTAATTTACGCCCTCCAACGTTAAGTCATATTGGACGATGAAGTGAATGGGTGAAATGATACTCAAATGAGCCCAGTGTCCATAGAACTTACAGTTAAGGGAAAATACCGGAAAAACATTATCCAGGTAGCTGACCCTGACCGAGATTCGAGCTCGGGAAGTTTGGAGGTGTCTAATTAAGAAGGGGATAATACATTTTTATTAAGGAAATAGAAAAATTTTGTTTGTTTATCGCAAAATTGTTGTCATTTAGTTACATGATTAACCAATTACATACTATTTTAAGTATTCCATGAATGTCATGATATTGATTCTGCAGCCCAGGGTATTAAAACAAGATTTGTCAAGTAATTTCAGTTACTACGCTTGCTGCTTTCTTTAATAATTTTCCCTCTTTAACCTTTAATGAGCAAATATTTCAGTTGTAAAATCCACTGCAACTGCTTTTCTAATAGGACAAGTGAAAAAATAAGAATATGAATTGAAAGTTTTTAAGTGGTGTGAATATCTCGATACTGCTGCACATTTTTATGTAAGGTACACTTATATTGTACTTCAAAATATAATTTGAAAACTACATCTGATTAGTGGAAAATAATTAGATTGTTGTTTACCTTAATCTCTTGTGAAATTAAGATAATCCTTGTATTAACTGCTGATGTAATTGTTTAAATCTATTATTCTTTTTAATCATATATGTTCAGCGTAGTTTACACACCTCTTCCTACACTCTTGTAAATAACATAACCTTTTCTATTTCTTACTAAAATATGGTTGCACTTTCTGGAAGTTAGTTAAATATTTATTTTACTTCAACAATAGCTATCAAAAGGGTGGACTGCATTAACCGTTAGAAAACCCGTTTAGATTTGTGTGCTTGAATGACATTTCAGTGTCATTAAGTATTACTTTTAATTTAATTTCACAGTATTTAAATATAATTAAATTAATTGGTGGTATATTGTGTTACTTAAGTTACCTCATTGCCTATTGATACTAATAAGAAGTTGTGAATGGTACTTAAATTATATTAATTAATTGAGCTAATTTTGTAAACTAAAATTTATCTTGTATATCTATTGATAATTATTTTTGAAGGCAAATGTCAAAAGATTGTGAATGTACAGTGTGCCAAGTATCTTCCATATTCATTAATAGAGCAAAAATATAATAACCAACTGAACACTTTTTCACAAATTAGCAAAAGTATGCATGTCATAGTATCATTATGCAGAATATTACAAGCACAGAACAGAAACCACGACCTTTCGTGTATCACTGCCATCACAAGAGACATTTTGTCCACTTGTGACGGGTTGTCACTTCAAACACCCCATTGCCAACTCTGTACATCGTGTAGTATCGTACCTCCCATTGCTATTACAGCGATTAATGACATTGTACTGGGAAGTGGACTTAGCTTCAATTTTCTCTGAATAACTGGATGCTCGTCATCTGCTTTGTCTAGTTCTGAGTCAGATCTGTCACGCCTGGTGCAGATTTCGGACGCTCTTGCATGTTAACGTATACAGTAACAGCTTTATTAAGAGAGGTATTCATGCGGAACTTGCTCACACTGCCTATTACCTCCAACCCTCCATATTCAGCATTAACACTCACGAGCTCTCAACAAGGGAGTCCCATCCTTTGCTATTTGGGTCGTTTAAACAGGAAATGCCATCAAATCTTAAGCCCAAAGGTTACTTACAGCTACCTTTCCTTTATCATTCCTTTATGAGAAAACAGTTATACATATTATAAATAATGTTATAAATATGTAAAGAGTCTAATCACAAATAGCCAATGACTGGATAACATAGAGAGAGTGTAACGCAATATAGCCAGGTGGGTGGGTGGGTAGGGGAATTCTGGGTCTACCCAAGGCTGCTTTAGGGCTTATTTCGCCCTCTTCAGCCAGAAATTTTTATTTGTTTGGGAGAGGCAGATGGCTTTTTTTATTTATTTTATTTATTCATTTTTTTATTTATTATTATTTTAATTTTTGATAACTTATTCTAACATGTTCTATGATATTCTACATAATGAGAAATGTATCCGTCAGATGAGTTTTTCTAAGACAGAAGTAGTCGTAGGTGCTGTTGTATTTTCTCATCTTCTTCTTCTTTTTCTTGTTCGTATTGTTTGATGATGGTTGTTAGAAGAGGGTCGCTTAAATTCTTACTCTGATGCATCTGGCTTTGCTTATAATTCCTTGCGGCGTCTATGATGTTCTGTCTATGGGTTCGGTCCTTTGCGTTGTCCATGTATTTGGTGGTATTCTTTTTTATCGTTTCTTCTATACTTGTAGATTTTGCTATTTCATAGATTTCGTTGCTCCTGGACCATGGTGGTAGCTTCATTGCTATGCGTAGGCATTTTCGTTCATATCCGGATATTCTGTCTTTTGTGTTTTGCGTGGTGATGGGCCATAAGGTGATTGCTGCGTAGGTAAGTGTTGGTCTAATTATGGTTTTGTAGATCTGTGTTAGGGTGCTTGGGGCTAGTCCTTCCTTTCCTATTTTCGCCAAGAGCCTTAGCCATGATGTTGCTGCTTTCGCCTCTTGAAGTTTGTTTTGATAATGCGTACAGGTTGATAGCTTTTCGGTTAATATCACTCCAAGGTATTTAACTTTCCTTTGGGTCGGTATGTCATGATTGCTGTAGGAAATGGTGGAAGCTCTGTAGGTTTCCTTGGCTTGTATACGGAAATATATAAAATATATATAGCCAGCATTGGTGTTGGTGCATTTGTGTACCCCTGCTTCACTCCGAAATTCCATTGGAATTTAGTACATCACATTTATTGCAGATAAGCCGATAAGCATCTCATTCGTCCAAAGTAAATGCGATAAGTTCGATCATAAAACTATAATATTCTAGAAGTTTCATATTCTAGAATGTTCTAAAATTGTGGCTATACAAGCGAGTGCTTTCGTAAGTCAGTGAGTCTCGCGGAGGTTGGTTAGTAGTATTATGAGTTAGTAAGTGCGATTCTGGTGTGACTAAACGCGGAGATCTATGAACAAGTTTGTAATTACTGTGCTGAAGCTCTGTTATTGCAAGAGATTAGAGAAGCTTTATATTCAACTCCCTAGTATGTACACCGTCCGGAAAGAGAGGTTACCCACTTGCCACGCGAAATAAGTGAAGTGATGGGGAAAACTGAATGAAGTTATCTTGTGACAGTGAACGCTGTGCGAAGCTAGAGTTGGAAAGTTTCACAAATTTGTAGTACCTTACAAACCTTTTCTTAAGAATGTAACAACGTATTTGAAGCAATATGCAAAATGAATGCGGGCGGCTTTGGCGGGTTCATTACATTAACATTTGTAATTTAAACCGAGTCTCTTATCATGTGAGGAAACTATGTGTCGTCTCTTTTACTCTTCTCTGAACTGCCCCATCCTTGCCCTACAATCTGATCCCTAGGTACGCACCTCACCCCTGGGGTGCGACACAGGTATTGCCCCACAGGAAAGAGCCCCGGAGCATCCAGGTGCTTCCGGATAATAGAGGGGGAAGTCTTCGGGCTTCAGGGTAACCTCGTTCTAGCCGTCTCTTGCACACTATTCTTTTACACACATTTATAATTTTATGAACCACATATAGGTACTTGCAACGAAAATGTTTTAGAGTGTAATACTACACCTTCTCGACTTGGTGAGAAAGATAAAAGATAACTAAAATGAGCAACAAAACAATAGTTTTAAGTTATGTATTCCCTACTTGCTTACCAGAATAAGGTGACTGAAAAATAATCGTTAAAAACTGGAACATAAATAGAACATAATGTATAAGATTTAGGTCATTTAATGACAAAATGATAATAATAAGGAGACACTGAATATTTTATTAAAATAATATCTATAGCTACAAGAAAGAACAGTAAGCAACAATATCAGTTTTCGCTCACTGACTCAGAGGATGAACATAAAAATATGTAAAGTTAATAGGGGCCGCGCCGTGGCTCAGTGGTTAGACCGCTTGGCTCTCACCAAGGGGGCCCGGGTTCGATCCCAGGTGACCGCAAAGTGAGATTTGTGATGGACAAATCCCGGATTTTCTCCGGGATCTCCGGTTTCCCCCGCCATCTCATTCCACCGGTGCTCCATCTTCATCTCATGTATCATCAGTGTCATCGCCTGCGATGCCGTATGTAGTAAAAGTGGGCGTTAAACACTACACATTTCATTTGTAAAGTGTATAAATAATACAACACCCTATGATGTGAAAATGCATTATAACCACACACCGAAACTTCGACACCGATGAAACATGTTAGGTGCAGCTACACAGGTACGGATTTGTTTAGTGCGCTTGAGTTACCATGTTCAGCAATGGAGAGCGAGCAGCAGTCAAAACAAACCAATATGAACATGACGCGCCACTGACACGCTACCCATGTTTACGGTTCCAAATGTTTTAATATAAAGGTGATAATTTCCAACACGGTCTTATCTTGGTTGCACATTTCGTTCATTCAAAGACGTAACTTATGTTACACTTATTAATAATAAATATAAACTTCTTAGGTATAAAAGTTTTAAGGCTACGTACATTTTCAATCCAGGTAATTACACTGTATGTGACAGATTTACAACAGATAAGTGTATATCTACCGTATTCATCATAGAAATACCAAACATTCATGTGTAAAACAGTGTACATTGGCCTATGTCTTTTAATAAGCCCGTTTCTTTTTAATGATATGCTCAATTATATGTAATATATTTTCTAAAAGTACCAAAAGTAAATATTCCGTGGTTTTCACTTAAATACTCTTCGCGTTGCGAGAAGGTATGCTGGATGATGTGATGAGGACAAAAGATAAATATTTGATGCGCAATTATTCCTGTGCTTTGTTATTTTTAGGCGACTGCTTCGCTTCAATAGATCCTTACAACTATATGTTGTATATGATATGACAACTGCAACGGGGCAGAAACCACTGTCGTGCTGTAAACCTATATACAGGTACTGTAAAATAGTTAACCTGAAGCTATCTGTATTTCTCCCATTGGCGTGTAAGATTATATTTGGTTTCTAGACAACGGAAGCAACCCAAGTTAATTAAAAATTACACTCGACGACGAAATGATAGAGAAATAACTACCTTAATATTGCTGGGCGTTTGAATGCAGAAGAAATGGGCACAATAATCTGTTCTAGACAAATACAGTAAGGGAAAAGATTGGTAAATTTATTACGAAAGAAAAGCCTCCATTGAAACTTATTGCATTGGATACACTGAAGCTGGATGTTTTGAGATTTCACTAATTTTAGGCGAATGCTGAGATTTTTTCCCCTAAATTATCGTTTCCTTTCTATTACTTCCCTTACATTCTGCTTCCATCTCATATTTCAGACGTGGCTCTAGGTCTCGTCGTATATGGCGTGCCGGAGGCGGTGCTTATAGTGACTCAAATGATAGAGTATTCCTCATGGACTCTGGGTATATAGAATGTTGCTTGGTCGATGTGTCGTTCATTTGTCTCTCTTGCCAGCTGCAGACGTGAGACGGTTCCTCGAGGACTTTTGCACTTCTTGACGTAACCTGCTTTTATTCCTTCATTACCTTCTGGGGGGGGGGGGCGTATCACAACAGATATATGCCGAAGGTTCCTTGTATAATCTGTATCAGAATGCATGACTTAATTAAATGATACAGTTTGATATGAGACAGCGAAACACGAATCTGCACATGGGAGAATTTAGAATTGATTCCAAATGGGAGACTGTTATTCTTAGCTATCATGAGAGGGAGAGGTAAGGAACACCAAAAAATGGAGGCTAAAATAGTAATAGACCTACGTCATTCGCGCCGTGGCTGTATGGTTAGACCGCTTGATTCTTAACAAGACGGCCCGGGTTCGATCCCAGGTGATCGCAAAGTGAGATGTGTGGTGGACAACACGACGTTAGGGCGGGTTTCTCCTTGATCTCCGGTTTCTCCCGCCATCTCATCCTACCGGTGCTCCATCTTCATCTCAGAATCATCAGCGTCGCCGCCTGCGGTGCCGTATGCAATAAAAGCGTGCGTTTAACACTACACATTTCATTTACGTTAGAAGGAGGACGGAAAAATTACATATCGTTTCATTAGAAATTAATATAATTTATTTTCATATATGACACACTTCGTGCTCATCAAATACTACCAAAGAGGAAACTACAGTAACAATAGCATAATACATTTTTAAAAGTACTTTGAATATTTCCATATTTCATGTCATCAAAGTTCCGGAAATAGCAACTTTACCTCTAAAAAATCTTAAAACCATGATCTCCAGTAGATATGAATAACAATGTGTGGAAACATTTGATTTCATTCCTGGACCTCAAAAGTAGAATGTAATTTCCAAGCGCATGCATGGTTTTTGAAATATTCATTTGTCATTCATAACTTACTGTACTCCACTAATCCCATTACACCTGCTGGGAAATATGTAGTTAAGCTACTTCTGCAACGCTTAACTCGATTAAAATGAAGTTAACAAAAGAATAAAAACAGGAACTAGGCTCTGGAGTGTAACAGGCCGATGATAGGCCAAGAGCTGTTGGTAAACTGCTGATCCCCCACCTCTACGCACGACGGGCGTCATGACCAGTGTGCAGTAGTTGAGAGTGGGTCGTGACTAGTGCTCTGAAGCCTTCCCCACCGGTAAATGCGGTCTTGATTACCTGACAAAACATATTAGTACCTCCTTAGAGATACAGACTTCGGATATACTCAAATGTATGGAATGAGAAAATGTGTAATTGTGTTGCAACTGAGTTCCTATGGTTTATAAGGAAACAATACTTGATATTTTATAGCTATGATCATTATCATCATCATCATCATCATCATCATCATCATCATCATCATCATCATCATCATCATCATCATCATCATCATCATCATCATCATCATCATCATCATCATCATCATCATCATCATCATCATGATCATCATCATCATCAACAACAACAACAACAACAACAACAACAACAACAACAACAACAACAACAACAACAACAATAACAATAACAATAATAATAATAATAATAATAATAATAATAATAATAATAATAATAATAATAATAATAATAATAATAATAATAATAATAATAATAATAATAATAATAATAATAATAATAATAATAATAATAATAATAATAATAATAATAATAATAATAATAATAATAATAAACATCATTATTAATTAAAGTGTCTGTTTTCAAATAATTTCAAAGGAAAAGCCTACCTACGTATTAAAGGAGCGTATATTTTCATCATAGGCGACAATAACCAAAATGTAAAATGTGAAATCATATTTCCTAGGTTCAAAAAGATCAAAAGCGAACAGAGGTGAGGGAAGCCACAGTATATATAAATGTATAAAGTTTCCGGAAAGGGAATTTCAGAACTGGATGATTAATGGGTTCCCTCTCTGACCCCTTCCCCCAAGCCGCATTCCATTATTTCTCACTCCCTTTTCAGCAGCACATTCAGACATATACAGTTTTCAATGTAAAGTTTCCACGTGTGCAAAATTTATATGCATTCCATTACGCTTCAGCTATTCCTCAAATAACCCCAAGACACCAATTCCCATCTCAGGGAAGAGGAAAGAATATTGTAAGTGCATGAGGCTTCTTGCAGAGATGGATTGCTGTCTATCGTTTTCTGCATATCTTGCAGAAACCTACTGGAATGGAAATTCTTTTATGTATGTTATTTTAGGTTACATTTCATCGTTTCGGAGATACGCTTGGGATTCTAAGCAATACACTGGCTTCGTGCTTTTCATAGATGGGGCAGTAATATTGTAGTTTTAGGGGAAAGAAAAGCATTCAGCTGAAAGGAATGCATTTGAATTAAATGAAACCAATGTTCGAAACACCAGCAAATAAATAGTCGGATATTATACTTAAAGCTATAATGTAAGTCACAAATAAGAAACATTTGTTATTAACTTGGAGGATTTGTACACAACTATGTCACACCTACTCGATTCATCTATCGTGGTTAAGGGAATGCTGAAGTAAAATTGTTGTGACAAACAAAAACAACTTCACAACTTCTTTATTCCGTGTTAGGTAAAACCTCCATTCCTTTTAGAAACCTTCATTTATTTACCATTGGAAACTTTACAGGTATTGCAATATCTCTCAGAGTGATTAGAAGAGTTAGTTGAAGATAATTTAAAACTTAAAATTGCTTTTCTGGAGGACATTTTTTTCAGCATTTTTCATTAATGTTCCACTTTCTGGGACTTTCAAATAATATTTGTCTAATATTTGGGGCAAACAATTAATAATATTAGAAACTTGATTTTTTGTTTAAAAATACTTTTGCATGCTATATAGTTTGCATCTTCTATAAGGAATGGACGGATGGATGGAAGGATAGATGAATGAATGAGTGGACAATTTATTGAGTAATAATAATATATCTTGTTCTAACCCTGAGTTCGGCTTTGGGCCTTTTGCCATTAGAGTATTTTGCCCTGTCTCTCTTTGCCACCATTTCTCATGCTAACAATTATAATTCTTTCAAAAATTTCCTAATATTTGTCCATCTCTGTCTATTATTTACCTCTCAGTTCACTCATCCTGGTTCTGCTTAAGCTCACTTTTAATACTTCCCGCTTTGCCCTATTACAATTAAACCTCACTTGCTATTTTCATCGACCATTATAATTCCCTTTACTTCATCTCACCTGCTCGTGCCCTTTAATTTCTCTCTCCCTCCCTCTCTCTCTCCTCTCTCTCTCTCCTCTCTTTCTCTCTCTCTCTCTCTCTCTCTCTCTCTCTCTCTCTCTCTCTCTCTCTCTCTCTCTCTCTCTCTCTCTCTCTCTCTCTCTCTCTCTCTCTCTCTCTCTCTCTCTCTCTCTCTCTCTCTCTCTCTCTCTCTCTCTCTCTCTCTCTCTCACACACAACCTGTTTCACTTTCCTTCCTGCGATTTACCGAGGCTTTTTTTAAGTCTTGTCACCTTTGGCAATATATCACTTCCTGTTATTTTCCTCTGACTAGTTCACATTTCTTTTCTATCTCCTGTGTTCCCACACATACTTCACACTACACCTTTCCTACTGTAATTGCTTCTTTCTCTCTTTCCTAACCTGTTTCTAGCGCTTCCTCCATACTATTTGAACTAAATATTTCTCACTTATGCTCCTCTGTATATATTTTTCGTTCCACTGCGTTTCTCCTTTATCTTCACCCACACACTGTAACAATTCTCCCCTTGTCTCTGGATATTCGCTCGGGATGACGAGGTAGAGCCGCTAACTGATATCATCAACTCCTCCTGCTCTACATGTATAATTGGGCTATTGTTGTGTTTGTTGCAGTATATGATTTGACAATTTCTTTTTTTTGCTGAGATTTGCGTTTTTGATCCTCTTTCGTATTAATTGGATACGTGCTGTTTTCTTGCTGTCCTTCAGGCTACTTTTCTGCTCTTCCACTCGCCCATTAATCTCCAATTTGAAGTTTCTTGTGAATAAATTGTATCCTTGTTTCTACTTCTTATTTCTTTCTCCAATTAGCCTTTTCCTTGTTCCCTTTGTCTGTCTGATAAGTCCTTATTAATATAAACATACTTATTCTAAATACTTTCGCTTCATTTATTATTTCTCTTGTCATTCCTATATTTATAAATTGAAACATAATATTTCTTTTCCTGTCCAATTTTCCATTCCTAATCACATCTCATAGATCGGGGCCCCACATATCCGTTACCAATCTCTTGTCAACAATTCACATACCTTCTGAAATGCTCGGATCCATCTTCAGTCTTCCACCTCCGACATTATTAGGTTACACATCTTCATGTTGTCTTTCATACTTAGCATTCTTCTTTATATTCTGATCATTTTTATTTTATTACCCCAACACTTTAACTGTAATCTATGTTCTCATCGTCCTTCCATTTTGGTTTAAATTTCATTGCCAAACTTTGTCTCTTTGCAGCTATGAAGTTAGTATTCTTTACTTCACGATTGTATATCAATTTGAAGTAGAAATGTTGAGCGTCCATTTAAAGTCTTGAAGTTCTCCACTGATTATGACGCCAATCCACTCGATCTATGAGAAACCTATATCAGCGTATGCAGGAATGAAAGGTTCTGATTCTGGCAAAGATGCAATTAATAAATCGTCTACATTTTAGTGGAGAAGTTGCCAATCAATGAAAACTACGATATAAATGTCCGCGGTTAAAGCATGTGATATCTGTAACAAACACGTATATAAAACACAGGTGGCAATATTCTGAACCAAATCGGTGAAGTTTGATTTTGTATATCCATGTCCCGAGACTATATTGTAAATTATGGGGTTATGGGGAGCCTTATTTTCAGCCTGCCTTTGACAGATGCAAAGAAGGACTTAGTTAATGCACCTTTTGTGGTATTGTTCCACCTCTCTTGTCATTTCTGAAATCCTATGTCATTTAACAACTTTTTAATATAAATTATTGGAATTCTGTTGTATACCATTTCTTTTTGTCTTCAGCTGCTTCTTTTGCCAGTTTATCTGCTAGATTATTTTCAGCTGTACCTATATGTGCCTTCACCCAGCTAAAGTGAATTTTTCATTGGATTTGTTCTAAACTCCTAAGTGTTTTGTGGACATTTTCTATCACTGAATTGTGGTTTTTATTTAGTACTGAAAGCGTTACTTTACTGCCAGTGTAAGCTGCTACTTGCTTGTCTTCATACGGCATATGTGGCATGATATTGAGTTGTTCCGGGGCTATTAAAATGGCAATTGCCTCCACCTGGTTGTTGGAACACTCTTCACTTAGTTTATATGTTAGTCGTCGGGTTATAGTTTACTTTTGAAATATGACGACTACTGCTCCTACTTTCTCACCTGTTTTGCTTCCGTCGGTGTAAATCTGTACAGGATATTGTAACCACAGTATCAGGCAGCGATTAGGAGGTGGCGAATAAATTGAAATCGGATAATTAAAATGGAAATAAATTGATAAAAAATGCTTTGCTAAACTAACATAAAAATCTTGTTATAATAATATGAAATTAGAAAGGATAGAGTAATGATTAAAATAGCGGTTGACTTAAAGAATAAGAAGGGAAGAATATAATGTAATATAACATATATACTAGTATCCAGGCAAGGTAAAGAAAATGTTCTTGTAAACATCTGTACATTTCGCAGAGACAGGAAGGAAGGACCGTTATCTTCTTTGTGCTAGGAAAGTTCAATTTCTGAAAACTATAGAACACTTCCAGCGAGGAAGTGTTCTATAGTTGAGAATGAACGCTAAAGGGATTTACTTCGCTGCTTTAATAACGATGTATACCGTTACAAACAACTCAGGGTAGGCGTTCCCCAACTCAGGGTGGGCGGAATGTCAATGAGTTAGATGAGTTTTGCAAACCAATGCGAAAATTCGAAATAAATGAGAAACCAATAATAACGCAACATTTGGGAAGGGAGGGCTAGTTTGTTCGTGTGATAAAGTTAGAGAGGGGGTCAGAATAAGGTTCGAACTGAATCGTGAAGTAAGAAAAACTTACTTAAAAGCTGATACTACGACTGTAAGGACGTGTTCATGCGCATTAAGAAGAGAAGCGAAGATATTTCAGTCTGAAATGTAGGGAAGTTGGGAATAGCGCAACCAGCGTAAGTGGAAGCAGCATTAGAAGTTTATTGGATAAAGAACAAATAGAAACCGCGCGAAAGTAAATATAAACAAATAATACAGGTTTCCAAGTAAAATTAAATTTATGTTAGTAATTTTACTAACAGGTGGTTAACGATCCAAGTGGATAAGCAAGCTTAGTTGGAATTAAAACAAATAATTCTGCAACAAACAAAGTGTTATTAATACGCTGAGTAGCCAACAACCACCAAAATCCATTTCCTACAACCATTCACCTGAGGACAAGAGAAATAATAGATCCAATTAGAATCCAATCAATTTAACACTAGTAGGCGGGTTCGCGGCAATATGGTATTGCGTCTTGAGGTTCCTTTATGTGTACCCTTCTTGTTGGGTGTTGCCAGTGTAACGGTTATAGGGGTGCTTCATAGTTTCTGCTGTATTAGTAATTCTATATAAGTTTACATTTGCATCTATAGTCAAGTCTATTAGCTGGACTGCAGCTATAATACATGAGACATCGTAGAAAACTGTCCGTATAGTAAGATTAGCTATATTGCTCATTTGTTTATTGTGAGTAGTGCCTTATTCTCAAGTCCCCAGTTGAGCTTATCAGTTTTTGGTATGGTATATACAAAGTTATTGCTTTGTCATGTATGTGTTCAATATGGTTTCTGAACGTCAATCACTTTCTGTCGATATATATTCCAAGGTACTTCAGTTCTTCGACCTGTTCAAGTCTTTGATCATTGTTATTATTACGCCTTAGTTTAGTTATGACCACGTGTTTTCGCTGTTTTAGTTGTTTGAGAAAAAAGTCTTGGTATTCTATTTTTCATTATTTCATATAACTTGTTTTGGGTGTTGCACCAATTATTCTCCCACAAGCTTCTGACGTTACCTAAAATAAAGGCGTCACCCTCCTATATTATTGCTTCACTTGGAGGTAAACTGGTTGCCTTATGGGCTGCAACATCTGCACGTTCGCTGCCTTAAACTTGTCTCCTGAAGGATAACTAAAGTATATTAAATTTGTAGTATATTCAGTTTTATACCCAGTAGATAGCTTTGTTGAATAAGAATTATTGTATTTTTTGAAACACTGTGTTTTCTTTTTATCCATGATGGTAAGAATTGCACTCGTTGAATCAACTATTATTAAAGAAAAGTTAGGATGTTCTAATTTAAAATAAAATATAAGCTTTCTTTTATGCCAAATAATTCGCACGAGAAGAAGGAGAAATGTTCAGACAGTTTGTGTAAAACTCTGTGATCAGAATAAATAAATCCAGATTCTCATTTTCTTCGATAACAGTCGGTATCATATTTTCGGTCATGTTATTGCCTTTCGAGGAAGAAATGATGGTAGGTAATGTTAGAAGTATCACTTTTTATCTGTGAGGTCATCTCCGAATTTCTGTTGGGTAATGAACGCTCCCAAGGACGTATTTGTGGGAATCCTTCCCTTACAGAAACTTGAGGACTTTAAGACTATTGCTATGAAGGGAAGTAAAAATTCTTTAGAAAAAGGTATGGCGGCGATATCGATTTGTCAGAGGAGCACTTTGTTTTTGAAAACTGTTCTTATTTATGTCCGTTTCCGGAATGGAAGCTTGTTTGTAAGAAATATTAGACTTAATTGAATTTTTCTCATTTCAGGCGGAAATTCTTCTGTTTCTTTTTGGGTCTCGAAGAAGGACTTGTACGAAAGATCGCTAGTACTAACCTTAGAGCTGTTTGTATTGAATGAATCATTTTGAGAGGAAGGGGAAATGCTGAATGCCGAGTTATATCTATGATAAATCTTAGATCTGCTAGTACATTTGTAAGTAGATACTGAAATCTTTAAGTTGGCACGCCAGTTCTTTGCACTGGTAGATTTAGAAGACATAACCTCCTAGTACAGTCTGTTTTCAGATTTTTAATATGAGAAATGCGTATGGGCTTACTGCTAAGCAGTATGAGTTTCTTAACTGTTTCAATAATGGGGTTACTCCCTATAGATCGTAGGATCTTCTTTGAAGTTAATTCTTTTATAGAATGCTGTACATTTAGTTCTTTTTTGTGTGTTGGAATCCGGTTCCTTCTCATCACACCTGTTCTCCCCATCTTTGTGTTTGAAGAATTTATTAGGTAGTGTTTAGATTTCTTCGCTACACACAAAATCGATACCCTCATAGATAACAAACTCAATCATTAAAAGTTCTAATAAATAATATACCTAACGTCCTAACAAACGCTCTCAGAGGACTATTAAAGAGTGCAGGTCACAGTAATAGCTAAGATATTGAATTTGCGTTGTTTCAGTTCTAAGATAGTGTGGCCATTTCACTATAAGGTGTTTACATTCAGATAGGTTTAGTGTTCTCTTCGCCATTATGAAATACCTCCAATAAAGTCAAAACGATTTCCTGCTTATTACCAGCAATAATAAAGAAAAATTGCAAGAAACCCCAAACCTCCGCTTCATTAAATAATACTTGTCAATGACATACTTATGTAAATTTATATAATTTCGTATATAATTCGCTGTTCCTCGAGCAGCTTCAAGAAAACCGGTGTCCCACATTACTCTATGTAAGAAATTGACATGCATTTGCTTTGGCCAGTATTGTACGCTATGACAGAATGTGCACTTTCATAGCCGGTGGAAGTTATCTCCAAATTGTTATGCCCGTTGTGCTGGAGTTAGATGCACCGATCTGTGTGTTGCGCAAGAGGAGCGGCCATTCTCCTCAGAGATGGTTACTTAGCATCTGAAGCGCTGACTGTCACTGTTGCTATATTTATACACAAATATACAGAGTTTATGCATACTAGGTACTCAAGTACGCAAGTACGCATACACATTAATTCCAAATTGATTGCATCTATTCATTTGTAGTGAATTATGCTGGAAAATTAAGAGAAGGCCATTTCCTGCTGTACACAATGAAGATATTATCTACACTGAGTGCATATAGTAGGCTTACATTCTCTTCTGTCATCTGAAACCACCTTAGGCGATTCGTTAGAGAGACAAAGTTACGAACAGTTTTACATGTGGTAGCTATTACTCCTCTTTAAACAGACTTTTTAAATGTTTATGTATCCTGAATGCAAAGCGTACTTGTAGGCTTTCCCTCTTAGTCCCCAATCAACAGTGATATAAATTAGAAATCCAATTATATTAGAAAGAGGATTCCCTCCCTTGCTCCGAAACACTGACGATACGCTTGGCTGGTTTAGAATTGTTGGTTCTAGAAATTCCAGTCTGTGAATTATGAGCCGTGTTCTATACACTCAAGAGAAAAGCACGACAATTGGTGTTCAGTGGAGCTAGTCGCCATATGTTCGTTCAGCAAACCACTTCCACAACATATTGGTCATTCAAGCTGAAAATGCGAAACGGGAAACGCGGGGGCATGTTCAGCAAATGGAGCTAACGGCGGAACAGAGGCACAAGGAAAACACCGATGCAGAAACAGCGTTAGAAGCGTAGTTTACATAAAGAAGAATGAAAGAAAAAAATTCATCTTCCTTTCTCAATTACTCGTGCTTCCTCACTGGGAGTATCTGGGTTAAAGGTGCAACGGAGAAACATGGCGATATCGTGACCTCTTCCTGCTTTCTCGTTTTCTCCATACCTTACTTCCTGCCTCCCACTTTGCTTAAATCGGGAGTCAGCAGGTTTTAGAGTTTACGCCCAAGGGAGTTCCTTAAAAAGCTGCAGCAGCGGAACGAAAATGATTCGAAGGGTTAAGAGTAGGGGCAAGCAGATGCGCACCAGCACGTTAACAAACTCTATTGGCCCTGGGGGAACACGACCAAGCTGTATTTCAGAATGCTAACCTATGAGATCCTACTCCAGTTATTATGGTGCAGGTGAATGGTGCCAACCGTAGAAATTACTTTCTAACCAAAGAAAACTTTGGGCTGGATACAATCTTAAGATAAATCAACTTCACTGAGTTTAATTTATGGTAGGCATGAGAGACCATTTTCACATGGATGCTAGACAATAACAATAACCCTGATATGGCTTATTCTCCCATAGATTTAAGTTTGATAAAGAAGACGTTATTTACAAGTTGGAGCGATTCACCAATGATGTATAAATCCTTTCATGATTCTGAAGCATTAGATGAGAGAGTCTATAAACGTATGCTTTATTCAGATTTTTCTTCTTGCAGGTGTCCATCACTCGGAGGAAATATAACTTGGCCGATTTTCTGTGCTGCATATAATCTAGTTTCAAAGTTATTGTTTAGAATCCCCATCCAGGCAGCTGGTTATGGAGTGCAAGACATACCAAAGTCAGTCGTCACATTTTAAGCGTTATACTCTTCCCTGGAAAATAGAAACCCTTTGGGAGAAGAAGCTGCTTACTTTTGCTACTATGTATTTCTTATTACAAACTTCGCAGCTTATTCTCTGATGTCATGTAAAAACGGTAACTTGTTGGTATTACTAAAATAGTCTCAACCAGCTTATTAAGAATAAGTTCCGCCTAACTTAACATTTACTCCAATTAATATTTATAGTTACAGATAGTTGCAGTTACAGATCTATAATACAACTTCCTCACCTTTCTCTTTGGTTTATATAAGCCTCCTGTACGACATAGTGGAGAAGAAAGGAAAATGTCAAAATTAAACGTCCGTAAGCCACTATTTCAGGATTCTAGTGTATGTATCACAATTCAAACCATTGCTAAATCCTGTTCATCACAGAATATTTCTGGAATAAGAGTGAAAAACGCATGTGAAATGTTGAACTTGGAAACCTCAACGCTGTCAGTTGGATGCGAATTTAAATTACTTGGCCTCTTTTAGACAACTGAGAATTTCAGATACTCCCCCAAGGGTGAAAAATCTGTTCCAGTTTGATATTTCAAAGCAATAATATATTTGAGCTTTTATTTTTTTGTGTACATCCTACTTGCAAATCATGGAGGAATATTGGCAGGAATTTAAAAAAAACGATTATACAGTTTTATACAACCGTATCACTCATATATAGCGTGGAATGTTATGTACACTCTGTTCAGATGCAATCACGTCTTTTGGCCAGCAACTTTCCAGACATTTGAAGTTGCGAGAAATCATATATAACGTAATGGAATATTGTGAGAAGGAAAACGAAGAGGGAACCAAACAACCGCTGTAACAAGCGACAAACGGGCGGTTACAATGGTAATTTATATTTGCGCCTAATAATTGCCTAAACTTTTATATCAGACACGCAGCTGCCAAGTGCTTTTATTTGTGTTTCGTCATTGATAATATTTCTACTAAGGTAGCGCGGTGGTTTCGTTCGCGGCTCCCGTTCTAAGGGTCCCGAGTTCGATTCCCGGCTCTGGGGTTGGCGATTTTAAGTCGGCCCTATCCACGCCTTCACCTCTGTCTAGCACACGTGAAGTATCCCCTATGCCCAACGTGGTTCGGAGTCCACGGTAAAAACTGTAGGTCCTCTCACCTCACCGCCATCTTCACTATCACCCTATCATCGGAGGTAATGGACACCGCCCTCTGGGTGCCTCCACCTGAGAAATGGGTCCGGTCATCACTTGGTGGGGTGAGGTTACCCCGAAGGCCAAGGTTGCCATGTGGGGAGTGTTAGTAACTAACTAACTAACTATATTTCTACTAATAATATTTTGCTCTTTTAATAAACTTACCAAGGAATGCAGCGCTGTGTCACTGAAAGTCAATACGATTCAACACTATGTATGTCTTCCATCAAGTTCACGTTGAGTAAGAATGGCATTAGAGAAATTTGGGGAGTGCTAGCGGCCAGTTACACTGTGGTAGTTCAGTGTTTTCAATGAATACGTAGAACTGAACAGTGCAAGTATATGCCACGCCATGCTATTTGTTAAATCATGTACATCAATTGAGGATAACCATTTTGCTACAGTGTTCATTTAATTTAATTGATAACGTCTATTATGTGCAAAAATAAAACGAAACATACAAATCTTGATTGCTATTGTTATCCAATTTCACACCACAGGGGCTGTGGAATTCTTCCTCATCGCCATCACTGTCACTAACACTTGTAGAACTATCATGCTCTGGTGCCATTTTCTCAGTAAAAGCTATGGCATCGGATATGATTCCATCGTTTTTCCAATATTCAGCTTCTGTTTCTCTCACTTTCTTACAAAACCCTACCCATTCCGCTTCCGTCACAGCTTCGATAACTTCTTGTGTAAGTTCTTACATTCTGAAACTCAGGTTTCCATCGATGTTGCAGCTTCCCATATGATCTATTCAAGTGAATCGATAAGGCTTAGATCACACATGCTGGATGGTAATCTTACGGGCGTGTATCCTAAACTTGTGAGACACCTGGAAGTTAATTGATCTGTAACACTGGCCGTGTGTAGGCTAAAGTATGGAAAGATAGAGTCAGACTGAAAAATTTAATGCCATAGTCGGGATTTGAACCACCCTACGTGAGCTACTATGGCCAACGTGCCGACATGACGCTAAACTCTCCAACTGACTCATGCTTTTCCCGGTAAACCACTTAGGAGTTTTCATAAACACATGAGACAACTACCTTAATGGCGACTTACAACATGTAAGTACTTTAAGATCCGGGCTTTATAGAAAGAAACCTATGAATTTTGTACTCATCTTCGCTTGGGCGATGGGCTTCCAGAAGAGGCAATAAATATTCTTTAGCCATTTCTTCCTTTCAATTAACTCCACGTTTCTGCAAGAAATTCACTATCTACTTTTTCGCAAAAATTTGGTTGCGCACTATTCAGATAAAACTAAATGATGTAGAGCATTGTCCGAAATAACTGAAGGAGGTGAGATGTGTGGAATAAGCATATTGTGACTTTTGTGGGTTCGTGAAATTAAAAGTCCAATTGCAAAAAATTCAAAATGTTCTTTATTTCCGGCAAATTACAGTTGGAACACTTGCCGATTACATAGAATTACGTAGCGCACACAATTACAATTCACCAGTTCTTCTGTCACAGGTTCACTCCACACTCACAATTACGTACAACTCCTCTGATACACGTACACAGTCTTTAGTCTGTTCGCTAGCACGGTGCTCCTCACGGCTGCTCGCCAAGAACTGAACTCTCTTCCAGCCGGACGCGTCACTTATATAAGATTAACTGACCTATCTAAAAGGTTCCGCGTTAGATGAAATATTCCGACTGCTCCAGACGTCAAGGGGATGGGAAAGAGGCGGCCAGTGACTAGTGACACTTCCTAACCATCCCCTTCAGTGAACGCCGCAAGATAAATGGGTAGGCGTGGTCTGTATGCCTCCTGTCGCCCACCCAGCTGCTAGCTGGCCGTGCCTTCCGATAATTAGGTGACAATATCTCTCAACCATTTTCCAAAATCTTAGTGGTTCACTTGTCCATGGTAATTTCTATTGGTGTTTCTTGATTTATAGAAAAGTTCCGCTTATTGCGTCAACACACGCACGCACACACGCACGCACACACAAACGCACACATCGGTGTTTAAAAGAATTAGCCGATTGTTTGCATTGTAGAGTTCGGTCACTACAAAAACCCCTTCAGACTGGCAGAATCTCCTCAGGATTATGTTCCTGTCCAATCACGTTTCACCTAAATAAATAAGTTTTCAGCTGGACTCCCGCTAAGCTTCAACATGTACAAGGAACTTATAACGCCACTGCACAATTTCAGGTTTATAAATTAAATTTTTCTGTGTGATTTCACATTTCCTCTACTTGCAGCCAATAGTACTCAAAACTCTTATCAAGAATTTGTTCCCCAAGGCTCTGCTTAACAATTGGTGGAACTACATTTTGCATATTGTACAATTACTGAACAACATCACAGATAACATACATAAAATTAATCCACAAATACCTTTCGATTATATTTCCATGTGTTTATTTATTTTGCTAGGTGTTTAAAATACAAAAGGACCTCCATATTTCTCCTGAAGTTGTGCACACACCTCTCTTTCAGATTAAAATGTTCCGATATCCCACAATGGTCTGCTGTCCTCTTTCTTGTTTACTTGGTGGGAAATTTAAAGAAATTTGTCTAGATCCCCTGTCACATTTTTCTGTGACGTTCGAAATGAACTGACGAGCCTCACTATAGACGACAAGATTTATTTTACGAACAACGTCTGTTGCACTATCTCCTATAAAACAAGTTCAATAGCCTGGCACTTGTAATATTCGCAATAAATGCTCAGACTGGACTGGACTGCTTGCATGTGTAAGAAACAATAACAACATGGCAGCGTGATTTTTCTGTTTATGCAAGCGTTGCTACAGGTCACGTTCTTATCCCCCTCAACGGAATTCCCCGCATCCTGCACCCAGAGAGCTTAGACTCGATTACTTGTACACCATCCAAATATTCAAAATAGTGATGTCACAGGAAATATTTGTGAGGAACCATAGATATAAAATACAACGCATTGCTGGATAAACATCCGTTTGAACTATGACGTAAATCAGAAAGTTCGATAAGTAACAAATTGTGCATTCAAGCTAAACCTCTTACAAGTGCAAGACGAGCATTTTACAGATAATATCCTCACCACAACGCAAATATTATCCGAAAAGTCGTGTTCTACACTCCTGGAAATGGAAATAAGAACACATTGACGCCGGTGTGTCAGACCCACCATATTTGCCCCGGACACTGCGGGAGGGCTGTACAAGCAATTATCACACGCACGGCACAGCGTACACACCAGGAACGGCGGTGTTGGCCGTCGAATGGCGCTAGCTGCGCAGCTTTTGGGCACAGCCGACGTCAGTGTCAGCCAGTTTGCCGTGGCATACGGAGCTCCATCGCAGTCTTTAACACTGGTAGCATGCCACGACAGCGTGGACGTGAACCGTATGTGCAGATGACAGACTTTGAGCGAGGGCATATAGTGGGCATGAGGAAGGCCAGGTGGACGAACCACCGAATTGCTCAACACGTGGGGCGTGAGGCCTTCACAGTACATCGATGTTGTCGCCAGTGGTCGGGGGAAGGTGCACGTGCCCGTCGACCTGGGACCGGACCGCAGCGACGCACGGATGCATGCCAAGACCGTCGGATTCTACGCAGTGCCGTAGGGGAACGCACCACCACTTCCCAGCAAATTAGGGACACTGTTGCTCCTGGGGTATCGGCTAGGACCATTCCCAGCCGTCTCCATGAAGCTGGGCTACGGTCCCGCGCACCGTTAGGCCGTCTTCCGCTCACGCCCCAACATCGTGCAGCCCGCCTCCAGTGATGTCGCGACAGGCGTGAATGGAGGGACAAATGGGGACGTGTCGTCTTCAATGATGAGAGTCGCTTCTGCCTCTGTGTCAATGATGGCCGTATGCGTGTTTGGCGCCGTGCAGGTGAGCGCCACAATCAGGACTGCGTAAGACCGAGGCACACAGGGCCAACACCCGGCATCATGGTGTGGGGAGCGATCTGCTACACTGGCCGTACACCTATGGTGATCGTCGAGGGGACACTGAATGGTACACGGTACATCCAAACCGTCATGGAACCCATCGTTCTACCATTCCTAGACCGGCAAGGAAACTTGCTGTTCCAACAGGACAATGCACGTCCGCATGTATCCCGTGCCACCCAACGTGCTCTAGAAGGTGTAAGTCAACTACCCTGGCCAGCAAGATCTCCGGATCTGTCCCCCATTGAGCATGTTTGGGACTGGATGAAACGTCGTCTCACGCGGTATGCACGTCCAGCACGAACGCTGGTCCAACTGCGGTGCCAGCTGGAAATGGCATGGCAAGCCGTTCCAAAGGCCTACATCCAGCATCTCTACGATCGTCTCCATGGGAGAATAGCAGCCTGCATTGTTGCGAAAGGTGGTAATACACGGTACAAGTGCCGACATTGTGCATCCTCTCTTGCCTCTGTCTATGTGCCTATGGTTCTGTCAGTGTGATCATGTGATATATCTGACCCCAGGAATGTGTCAATATAGTTTTCCCTTCCTGGGACAATGAATTCACGGTGTTCTTATTTCAATTTCCAGGAGTGTATTTTAGAGGTCAGAATTATCGAGAGGTAAGAAGTATTTCAATATGTAACTTTTATATTTTAAAATTACTGCATAAAATAGGAAGAACTGTTTGCCATCATCAGCGAGTGAATAGCGGTTACTTAGCACACTTATGTACCAAAGGAAAACAATTACATGTGTCAGTGCAACTAAGATAGCGGTGTTTTGGTTTTAGCCGGTCAGAAATCTATTAACTTACGTCTCTTCTACTTTGGAATTAAAACATTTAAAATTTGGCAAAGTGATAATATAGGAATTTTGTTGTATAGTCATGAAGCAGACTGGACTTTAAGTTGATCAAAGAGTGTGTACTTCTAAAAGTTGTGTCTTTCGTCTTTCCCGCATTACAATCCTGTATAACTGTGTTATAGAAATGTTTACTGTAATTGACTGCCGAGGGTCCATTGCATCGAAAACTCGTGCCCAGGTGAGCACATACTTGCCGTTATCTGCAAGAGAAGTCCTCGCCAAACCTTCAGTGATTCCGACAATTTATGCTTGTCATTTTTATTAGGAAAACATTGGTCTTGAGCATAGCTTTTAATATAATTGAGTATTATTTGAATGCCTCGAAAATAAATGCCAAAGAAATAAATTTTAAAAGATGTATGGAAGATCGCGTGTGTAATATTATCCAAAAGAGTCAAAGAACAACGAAGGCTAAACAAAAACAGCCCAGAGGACAGTATTGCGTATATTCGAATGAGAACTATTTCCATAAATATCGGATACTTTGTAATTTAATGTTCGGGTAGTTGTAAAATAGTATCTGACAGCAAATTTTAAGAGTTTTTATCTTTCGGTTAGAATTAGTACATTCGGCTTTCAATTTCATCTCACAAACATTACTACTTGCAAAGTAAAACTCCACTCATGACAGAGGTATCACAAATAAGTATTGTTATGTGAAACTTATTTCATTCAGCCATTATTTTGGGTACAGGTGTCGCTTAAGGTAAGTCTGATATACATAAGTGCTATTGCTTTCAGGGCCGGCGTCGTCAACTGCATTATACACATCTTCCGGGCTTGTAGGTCGTGGTCCAGTTTGCTTTACTTCCGACGTTTCGCCGAAAACTGCGTCCAGTTACCCTGAAGATGCCGGAGGCAGTTTTCAGCGAAACGTCAGAAGTAAAGCAAACTGGACCACGGCCTACAAGCTCGGAAGAGTGTATAATGCAGTTAAGTCTGATATAATTTTATTTGTATAATCCTCACTTTACTGCAATATACATCAAGGGAGACACAAGGCTTGGCTAGCAAGAAAATTAAAGCCATGACTATTGCAAGCTGTTGGGATTCCCTGGACATCAACATTTATACGTGAAGCAGCCGAGGCAAGCAGGTTTATTATTGGATTTCTACGTTTGCCGCTAGAAATTAATTCTCCGCCTTCGAAAATGAAACGGGCGAGACATCACCTATATTAATTTTCCAGAACCGTTTCGTCGGTAATGAGATAATGAGATAAATTCATACATAGCCATTAACGTAAAACCATTATAATTTACGTTCCTTTGTGTTCCGTATCAGTTTTGAAGAGGATCTTCATAAAACAATAGTGAGAAATATTTCTTGGAGCACTCCCAAGGCGTAAAAGATCATTAACAGCTTAAAGTCTTAGAACTTCTATATTTTTTGCGTTGTATCTCTTGTATCTCTATAATAACTTGAAATGTATTTTAAGTTAACTGAACTCATTGTCTCTCTTCGAACAATGAACTTTAAAACATTTAGCATGCACTTGTATGAAATATAATTGTTACATTTTATATTGTCCTGGATCTTCTCTATTTGGAGTAAGATCTTCGAGGACAAAAGAACGGTATGAGACGTTATAAGGGTTCTACATTCCAACAAAGAAAAAATTGTCCAGCACCTCAAATCATGGAATTCATGCGCTCTAAAAGGATTAAGGCGTATACAATATGCTAAAATGAATGCAATATTATCCAGCAATAATTGAAGGAATATTACCTATTTCACAGATTATTACGGGGATCTTATTTTCACCTTACATTCTACAGTACAAATTGTTCAGTCCAAAACTCTTTCTATTAAGTTATTAAAGCCCTGAATCCCGAAGATAATATATAGTTCATTCCATTAGCCTTGATACAAAAATTATGAATCTGACGGAAAAATAAACACTTCCAATAAAATTAAATATGAAGTTTAGTCAATTGATGGAAATTGACCATTTCTTCGTACTAGCCGTATATAGGCTAAGAGTTTTGATAGAGTCAACATGAAAAGTCCAATGTCACTACCAGTTTTTGAACCACAGATCTCCTGGCGAAAGTGCCGTCCTGGCATTAAATTCTCCATTTGACTTGAATATTTCTCCAGTAGACTACTAGGAGCTCTTGCATCTGAGATGCACCGTTTGTGGCGACTTACTATCGTAAGTACTTGAGTCCCAGGCTTCATCATTTATCTATTATTAGAGCATGCATAGATAATGTCTTTACAATAAAACAAATATTAGAAAAACGAAGACAATTTAATCTTGAAACCCATCTAGTATTTACAGGTATAGAAAAAGCGTTCGACAAAGTTAACCGGTTATTGTTATGGGGTATAATATGTAAAAAGGGATACCCACTACATTTAGTTAAAATTATTCAAAGCTTATACAGAAATACGAATTTGGTAATGGAAATGGAAGGAGAAACAACAAATGAATTTGAAATAAACAAAGGATTGAAACAAGGATGTAGTCTATCTCCAATTCTTTTTAATAAATTATATATATATATATATATATATGAAATTACAATAGAATGGTAAAAAGTAGTGCATGAGGGGATTAGAATAGGACAAGGAAAAGCAATGAACGCTCTTCTATTTGCAGATGATAAAGTTTTAATCTTTGACAAGGAAGATAGACTACAGAAAGGAATATATCAACTAAACCTAATTTGTAAATAATATAATATGAAAACCTGAAAGACAAAAACAAAAGTAATGGCATTCCAGGGAAAATACCCCATAAGGACCAAAATTGTTGTAGATTAAACTATAATAGAACAAGTATCGCACTTTCAATACCTTGGCTCTGATATAACCTATGAATCGGAAAATCAAGATATAAGGAATAAAATACAAAAATTCCAATCATTTTGCGGACCAATTAAGAGCACCCTCAGGAATAAAGCAAGGAAGGAAACTCAAATAAGATTCTACAAAGTGATAGTAATCCCAATACTAAATTATGGAAGTGAGGCATGGATAATAAGGGAAAGGAGAAGAGTAAAATACAAGCTGCTGAAATGAGATTCTTACGATCAATCAAAGGATGTGCAAGAGAAGATCATATTAGGAATGAAATTATTAGAAAAGAATTGGAAGTAAAACCGTTATTAGAAGAAATCCAAAGATATAGAAACAAATGGGTCGAACACCTTAATCACATGCCAAGAGAAAGAATACCAAAACAAGCCTTCAATTATAAACCAAGAGGACGAAGATCAATAGGACGCCCCCTAAAGAGATGGCTTCAGGAAATGTGAGACCGGAACAGGCTTAAGCCAAACCCGTGAAGGAAGAAGAAGAAGTTAATTGATGGAAATTAATCATTTCTTCATACTAGCCGTATATAGGCTAAGAGTTTTGATAGAGTCAACATGAAAAATTCAATGCCGCTGCCGGGATTTCAACCACAGATCTCCTGGTGTATCTCGGATGCGAGAGGCCCTAGTGGTCTACCGGGGAAATATACGAGTCAAATGGAGAATTTAATGTCAGGACAGCACGTGGGCCATGGTAGCACAATAAGTTAGAGAGACTGGACGGAAACCAGGCCGCGCCGTGGCTCAGTGGTTAGACTGCTTGGGTCTCACCAAGGCGGCCCGGGTTCGACCCCAGGTGACCGCAAAGTGAGATTTGTGGTGGACAACACGGCTCTGGGGCAGGTTTTCTCCGAGATCTCCGGTTTCCCCCACCATCTCATTCCATCGGTGCTCCATCTTCATCTCATGTATCACCATTGTCATCGCTGCGGTGCGGTATGTAGTAAAAGCGGGCGTTAACTACTACACACTTTCCTGGACGGAAACCAGGAGATCTGTGGTTCAAATCCCGGCAGCGGCATTGAACTTTTCATGTTGACTTTATCTATCAAAATCCTTAGCATAAATAGGGCTAGTATGAAGAAATGATTAATTTCTATCAATTAACTAAAATAGAAAGAGTTAAATGATGAAGCCCGGGACTCAAGTACTTACGATAGTAAGTCGCCACAAACGGTGTATCTCGGATGCGAGAGCCCCTAGTGGTCTACCGGGGAAATATACGAGTCAAATGGAGAATTTAATGTCAGGACGGCACGTTG
Organism: Mantis religiosa; assembly: GCA_030765055.1. Lineage (NCBI taxonomy): Eukaryota > Metazoa > Arthropoda > Insecta > Mantodea > Mantidae > Mantis > Mantis religiosa. The sequence continues at coordinate 79,281,407 of CM060947.1, forward strand.
GCCATGGTAGCTCAATGAGTTTAGAGAGACTGGACGGAAACCAGGAGATCTGTGGTTCAAATCCTGGCAGTGGCATTGAATTTTTCATGTTGATTCTATCTATTAATTATGATTACTTTGTACGATTGACGTGTAGCAACGCTTGGCTAAAGAGAAATTATCACGTTACATTGTTATTGTTCCGGGGCGCCGGGGTAGCGCGGTGGTTTCGTTCGCGGCTCCCGTTCTAAGGGTCCCGAGTTCGATTCCCGGCTCTGGGGTTGGCGATTTTAAGTCGGCCCTATCCACGCCTTCACCTCTGTCTAGCACACGTGAAGTATCCCCTATGCCCAACGTGGTTCGGAGTCCACGGTAAAAACTGTAGGTCCTCTCACCTCACCGCCAACTTCACTATCACCCTATCATCGGAGGTAATGGACACCGCCCTCTGGGTGCCTCCACCTGAGAAATGGGTCCGGTCATCACTTGGTGGGGTGAGGTTACCCCGAAGGCCAAGGTTGCCATGTGGGGAGTGTTAGTAACTAACTAACTAACTTGTTATTGTTCCTGACACGTGCACTTTACCCAGCCCAGTGCTAGTGCTCTCGGTTTCTAAGCATTTATTGGCTATCTTAAACGTTCCAAGCTACTGTAGCTTGTTATAGCTGAAGTTACAGAAATAGTGAAGCTCGTCAGTTGATTCGGATTATCACATAACATCCAGGCACAAAGTTCCTTAAATTTTCCACTCAAACGTGGAAAAAATTAGAGAAGAGCTTACACGACTTAAGGAGCAATGACGTTATGTTGTATTTTCAACGCTGGGAAATATATATATAAAAATAATCAATCGAAAGGAGCCTGTAGGTGAATTCGATGTGTGGTGTGTTTTATGTGGATGTTGTTCAGTAGACCTACATTTTTAGTATCAGCTATCCAACCGGTATATCTCTGGTTCAAATCCCGGCTATGGCATTGAATTTTACAGTCTATCTATGCAAATCTTAGACGACACACGGATAGTGTAGAAAAACAAATAAATTTCCAATGAAATGTGTTTTCACTACACATTTGGTTGCAGGTACGAGGAGGATATAAGAGGTTAAAGCAATAAAACTTAATATATTGTGACTTTGTGGGATCGTAGAATTAAAAGACCGAGTTGCAGAAATTAAAAATCTCCCTTATTTCCGTAGAGATACACTGTTCAATTCTCACGTAACGACATTACATCTCATAATAACACAATCCTCCAAGGTCGATGACTTAAACAAACCGTGACAGCTGATTACATTAGCTCTTGTTACAACAACACTCTTGTCACACAACTGTCTTTTCAACACAACACTCTCAGCTGTTCTCTGCTTACTCTTTTTACAACTACTCACTTTGCGAGCCGCCACGTCCTTAAATACCTAATTCGTAACTCTAGATTGTTCTACAATAAGGCAGAACCCGATCAATCCCTATCAGTCCAGAAATTTCCGAAAGAATAAAGAAACTAAATATTCTATCACATTCTAGAAGCGTAACTTAATCTATGCCGGCGAGTCCTTTACCTCAGTTATCTCTGTTTTCCGGCGCTTGTTTACAATAGCCGCGCTATCATTAACTACTTAGCAAGGGTCATTATTACCATGAAACTTTATCCGCCGACTGTTTTCTTATTTGTGCCAAAACTTTTATGCCTGTTGCCGTGACAATATAAATAGCACACCAAAGTAAAGGTAAACATATAATATTGCTAATTCTGCCTGCAGAGTTATATGAGCTATGACTGCTAAATCATGTGTTTCTTTAATTGGTTGCAGAGAGTACTCCAACGACAATATTCTACCCCTCTCGCTCCCTTGGGCTTACACGTATATGAAACAGAGTACATTTCATAAAATAAAATTGAGCAAAATATTTTTGTATAGAAGTATTGTCGCGAAGCCGTTAACTACGATAGCGCAGCTTGTGTACACAGAGAGCCGACAAATAAATATAGCTGAGATAAAGGACTTGCCGGCATAGATTAAGTTAAGCTTCTGAAAGGTGATAGAATGTTTGGTTTATTTATTGCTCCGGAAATATCTAAAATTTATCAATGATGTATTTAAGAATTCTACGACTCGCCAAGAGTGAGCCGCGAGAGTTGTAAACAGTAAGCAGTAAACTGCTGTAGAGTGTTGTTGTAACGAGAGCTGATGTAATCAGAAAGCTGTTTGTTATTGCCATCTACCTTGGTAGTCAGTGTGTGTGACGTAATGTTGTTGTGCAAGAATTGAACAGTGTATTTCTACATTTAGAGTATCTGCAGCTCAGACTTTTAATTCTAGGAACCCATAAAGTGAAGTGCAGAGAGATTTTGTAATCCATAAAATAGATTTAAACGTGTAAGTATGCACGACTTGGACTTTCAGATTTGGAATTATGCAGCTCATAGGCAGAGATATACAAATAAAGGTACACTTGAGTGCTAATGGATGTTTCTCTCTCTCTCTCTCTCTCTCTCTCTCTCTCTCTCTCTCTCTCTCTATCTCTCTCTCTCTCTCTCTCTCATATCTCAAAGCTGATGTTTCCGACTATATGGGTGTAGTAAGTTTTATGGCCTATGTAAAACTATAGAGCCTTTGCGCCCAGCATCTCATTTCCTAGATTTATTAACCTGTATTTATCTCATGTTGATCCACATAAACTTTCTAGGATTACAATTTCTTACTATGTGCGGTGCAAATATGAGAACACGGTATGCTTAGTAATAGTCAAATTTTATAATAACTAGTTGCAAATTAATTAATGGTATTGAAGTTTAAATTTCTTTGCATAGCCAGAATATAAGTAAACGAACAGGAACTTTCTATTTCAGAAAAGCATAAACATTTGAAAATTAAGATCACAGCAACATATATATATATATATATATATATATATATATATATATATATATATATATAATTATAACGTTCAAAAACTTTATTTGTAATTAATTCTATACTTTAACACTGCCGTGTAGTACGATTTTGACTATTATGGTTTACTAGAGATGCAACGGTCATCCAAATTAAAAACTACTTTAAAGGGTGTTCCCAGAAAATCCAAAAAATTTAATTTCACATTATATATCTTGAGCATGGTTACTTCAAAACTGTAAAACTCACTTTGAGAGAGTCAACATTTTAAGTTTGTATTTTCATGTAATGTGTATTTTAAGGAGAGATTTTCTTAAGCTTCCTTTTATTGCATTCTTGAAGGAAGATGGGCATAATAATAAGTTTGGTATTTTCAATTTAGGAGACCTCAAGCGAATATTTCCTAGGATCAATTGTCACCTTGATGTCCAAGATTGAATTCTTTTGAGACTTGAAGTGAGTTTTTGTAATGCAAATATCCGAAAACAAAAGCATCCGTTTTTGATAGAGTCAACATGAAAAATTCAATGCCACGGCCGGGTTTTGAACCACGGATCTCCTGGTTTCCGTCCAGTCACTCTTAACCTTTGAGCTACAATGGCCAACGTGCTTTCCTGACATAAAATTCTCCAGTTGACTCATATATTTCCCCGGTAGACCACTAGGGGCTCTCGTAAGTACTTAAGTCCCAGCCTTCATCATTTAACTCTTATTATTTTAGTTAATTGATGGAAAATAATCATTTCTCCACACTATCCGTATATAAGCTAAGGTTTTTGATAGATAGAGTCAACATGAAAAATTCAATGCCATGGCACTGCTTCCTTAGAAATTGTAAGAAAAGGTGCAGCTCTCGCAAAATAGCATCAATAGAGATCTTATTTTTTGTAGCCAGATCACGGATATGTTGAAGTGACAAAGGATAGTAATTGATTATTTAAGATGAGGGCTCTTAAAGGCTTCAACACATATTGATACATACTGTCATGTTGTGGTTAATAGCTTAGCGTACAAGCTCAGAAAAATGCAGGAGTTTGGAAAAGAAATGTAATTATACGAAACCAGAAATTGCTTGCAATTAATTAGTTATGACCTAACGCATGATTTTAATTACTCTAAATGTTTTGCGGTTAAATTGCTGTCTTAAAATAAGTCGCTATTTGATGTCTTTGAAATCACGTAATCTGTGGATAATAGCGAGGAAACGGGGAGAAAAGGAGGTCGATGATGTTACATCCAGAACGACTTTCTGTATTCATATTTGTACAGGCAATTTTTACAGGAGCTACTCCATCTACTTCTTCTTAATGTTCAACGTTACATTCACATTTAAACATTTCATTGCGGAAACAGCAGGTAAGGCAAATCATATTTTTAAAAAGCGTCAAGTTTTGAAACTCTTTGTAAACTTACGCAAAAACAAATAAAATAAAATAAAAGCAACGACTTTCCATTTCAGAAAAGTGCAATAATTTTAAAATTCAAACCAGAGGAAATAATTAATCATAAAGCACTATTTAACCTTTAATAATTTCCAAAGCTGTGCAATAAATAAGCTTTTGTCTATTTCACTTTATCTAAAAATCTTCTACCATGAAGAAGACATCAGAAATTCAAAAATATTTTAAATATATATTGTGTTAAACTAGTTAGAGCCAATTTTGAGTTCATCGATATTTTGGGAAAAAAATGTCTGTTAAATGGTAGTATAGGATGAAAGGCTTTTCTTGAACACTTTTCACATCCCATCCTCGAATAAAACCAGAGTTAAAATACCAAGTGCAGTATGTGGTTCAACTTTTTGTTTCTGAGTGTGGTAGCGCACGTACGTTTTACTAAAAGTGGTTTCTCATTCAACAAGAGTCAAAAACTTTCTTCAGTGACACTTCGGTATCGAAAGTTTAATTTAATGCAACATCTTCTCTACCTAATACGAAGACGGTGGAGAAAGTAATGTTCCTTGTTCTGTTTCTAAGAATCAAAATTATACATACTCTTATTGTATTAAAGATAATACTAGAAGGAGTTTCTGAATATATATCTGTTTGGTTGTTTTTTAATCTTTGTTTTTTACCTTGATTCTGTAAGAAATATGTAACAGTTGCTATAACTCATTTTCTAACTTTTATTGACTAAACTTATTCTCTTAGTAAATTATGTTTGGAAATATTTTCAATAAGTTCCATATTTTCGTTGCGTTTCTATACTTTTTCAATCAGCCGTCTGAAGCAGGTGCGTTAAACTATTGTATTCCGTTCAGAAATTTGACGTCAAGTTTTAGCTGTTACTATAAGTTTCCTGTGTCCTGCGCCGTGGCGTAGCGGGCTAACGCAGCATGCCTTGGTCCCTGGCCACGGAAAGTGGCCCGGGCTCGATCCCACCCATGCGGTGAGGATTTTGGGTCCCCGGTATAGGACTGGTGCCCAAGCAGCATCGTGAGGAACCTGAGGAGCTTACGCTAGGTAAGCGGCCCTGGTCACGGAAACCAACATTCCGACTGGGGGATGCCGAGAAGCTGACCACATCATCCTCCCCGTATCGTTGGATGATCCACCTCTGTTGTGCGTAAGCGGGCGTGAGGCCGGTAGTCGGGTTGGTGGGTCTTGGCCCTCTAAGGGCTATCGTGCCATGGGTTATTATTATAAGTTACCTGTGTGACTAATGCATGTGAACGATATTACTAAAACAAAGTGTGATAAATACAAAACTTAACCGAGTGCGATGGCTAAGGCTGTTTCGTCTTTGGCTTGGGAGGTTCGAGTTCGATTCGACCTACCTGATCCATAGTTTTTTTCGGGAGTTTTCCCGGGTCGACAGGCGAATCCTGGGTAGATGAAATACATCCCCCGAATTTCTTGTCCCTCCATTTCATCTTCATTATCAATTCATATCATCTCCCATCTGCTGATCTCTTTCAGGGTAGAAGTGTCGACGGGAGTCTCGGCGGTGCATGGCAGGATGATATACTCTGAGTAAACCTTCATCCTCTGAGTAAACCTTCTTCCTCCGGTGTTGAACCCGGTCTGGTAGGCAGTTTCTGGACCGCAATTGGATGAGCTGCCGGTTGTACTGGCCTTCCGGGGAGTTTCCAACGGGTAGACTGTAAGGGCGATGCCCTCTACGCTATCGTGGTTCTTTGGGACGGCCACTCTCTGTCTTCTCTCACCTTAACCTTCCTCCCAGGGCATAGGTGTAATAGAACAAGGCTGGTCTCAGTGCCGAATGCCCTCCCTATCCTAATCCAATACAAACAAATCCAGCACCAAACATCAGTTTCTTCCAAAGATGTGAAATGGAAATTTACAAGAAAAATTTCTCAGTCCAAAAAAACAATTTATTTCAAACGTTGCACTAATGCTCCAACATGATGAAATTTTCGATCCCTGTTAGTATTAACATTATGTATATATGTTGCTAGCCTAGCCCCAAATAAAATATGCTTTAGAAATAGCTTTTACAATCTTTGGTCATGCTTAACGTAAAAACTATTAGAATTGTGTACATTTTAAGTGTTACTGATGATAAATTCACCAAAACGGCCCTTGCTAATTTTATGACTACAGTGAAGACATTCAAACTCCAATTCCTCGAACTTATCTATGTATTTCTCCAAATTTTAAATACCCATATTTCAGTGTAGACTTTAATGCCACGCTGTAATAGTTTCCTCATGTTATACATTCCGGTAAATGTATTTCGATGCGAAATGGACATCTATCTCCAGGAGGGACTCCTTGGAGACTTAAAGATGAGATGGATGGGGTACGAATTGCTGTTCCTTCCTCTCGTGCAGTTATTTATGCGCAAGAAATATCAGATATGGGGATGCAATAACGTTTATTTCATTGCTGGGGTAGCCAGCAAGAAAAATAGGGAGGCAGCCATTTCTGGATACTGATGTGCTTTGGGCTGAGCAAAAACTGTAAGTGCAGGAAATGTGATGGACACTCCGTGGGTTGAGAGGGATATTTTTTGTTTAAAAAATAAAGCCTAATTCATTCCATTTACAGGCTTCCTCTTTTAAATATAGACAAAAATTTATCAAACTATTATTCATGCTGTTCAATATAAACATTTCTAGAAACGTTATAACTACGCGTTTCTTTGTAGAGTTCACGTAATGTCTATTCTTGAAAATGATTTCTTTCAGACTCACGAAACTGTCCGTATCTCTTGATTTCATTTCAGGACACTATTAGCTTTATTTGCTGATTTTAAGTTAGAAATTTATAACGCTATTGAACAACTTTCTTGGCACATCAAGGTTCCGCTGAAGCAGTATTTTTCTTTAATTACTCGAAGTTTATTCCTTCCTTTTTGAAGGTTTCAAATGGAATAGATATCTCAGCATATGTTGCCATGATATGTTCGCAAAACTAGGGAAACGCTCTTATTTTTTCTCCTCTTGGAACTAGCCCTTCTCTTTCCTCTACTATTACTTGGCTATTTGCCAAGAAAAGAGTAATCGTACCAGATGCTATAGTCAGCTGGCACTTTACACAATTCGTGGTTATTGCAGACTACAGCAGCATGCTCTTACAGCTTCCATATTAGCTTTTTCTGGCGTTCATATCTCACATATGATGGTATTTTTACCACAAGACTCCAGCTAGGAAGAGTCGTATGGTCCAACGCCGTAAATTTTGACGTTTTATATTTTAACTTAATGAGTCAAAGGATTATACTGCACTCGTGTTGAACCGGCAGCCAAAGACACTATATTAAAACGTCATTAAAATGGTTGTGTTATTCACAATTCATCAATATTTAACATGGTAATATGTAAGTTTCCTTAAACGGCATAGTTCCGAATTATTAATCTGAGCTTAGAATATCAATATAAAGAAGTTATACAGTATTTGTTAGTTTTAATTAGCTCTTAAATGAAGCTTGTACCAGTCAGTAGGTTATTATCTTGACATTTTCAGGAGATTGTGGGATTATAGATTGTAACATTGCAGTCTACCAACTAATAAATTTTAATTATTTCAATTAGATTTATTTATTTACCATTTCAATAGTTATTTACAATGAATTCCGTAAGATGTGTGGCATGTGCTTTTGTACTAATTATTGGAACATAAAGAAAAAAATGATTATAGAAATGCTGTTACAAATTTCAATGTGATGCCTTTTCTAAATGGAGAAGTACCTATTAAATAGTAATATGCTGCTTAAAAGTTATGTTATGAATAAAAAATGGTATAATTCAAAATTATAATTATAGTTACAGCAAAAGTGCAAAAGAGCAAGATAAAGTTTTGACATTTGTGGTGCATTTCGCTAATACATTGCCTTAAATACGGGAACTTTTTATAGTGTAATTTATATAGGGGAACATGAAGCATATCGGGGTAGTGAGGCAGAACGGGGTATACATGTTTTCTGTTTAGTAGGTGGCACAATCTACCGGAATCTGTCAAAACTACGTCATCTCAATCACAGCTACTAGTACACTTCAGTTGACTGCCGTAACAGACTCTGTTGTGTGCGAGTTGTGTGATGGATACAGTTTGAAGCAGTTTTTACAAGATTCGTGATACCTTTCAAGGCAAGTAAGTATATCATATCTATATTTAAATAAAAACAATAACCACAATGGAATATAACACTTAATTTACTTCTATATCCATGTTTTTCGCTAAGTTATCTTTGAATATCGAACCATCGACGAGCGTTAACTTAAGCTTGTGTTTATGGGGCGATATGGGTGGGGCATAACAGGGTACTACCCGATTATGCCCCTGGTGTAAAACTCTTTCTGTGTTATTTATATGATCGACTGCTCATGTTTCATGTGATTTCGGAATAGTGCGTAATTACGTAAAGAAGTCACAGAGGCAAGAGTGGTCTTTAGTCTCAATGGAGGGGGCTGTGAATGCTGTACTTGATGGTTCAATGGGGTACAAAAGGGCAACTAGTCGATTTCAAGTGCCCCAAAAAACTCTTGAACGCTACGTTAAGACATAATCCTGATTATGTTGTTAAAAACATTCTCACAGGCTGCAGCCGCTAGATGTTCCTTTCATGAAACCACTAATCAAATATTATGAGGATGAAATTCGCCCATGGGTTGGATCTAATCCAGGAAAATTCGTGACACTGTTACAGGTTGCATCATTGTTTGGTGCCAGTTACATGCGAGTCTCAACAATGAGCGCGGCAGTCAATGGGTTTCGAAAAACGGAATATGATCTGAACATCAATGTGTTTGATGATGTTGATTTCCTACCGTCCAAAACGACAGATATCGAGCTTTCTTCTGGAGTTCCTGATGATGTTAATCCTTCTAGTTCTGAGATGTTCGTTGTCTCTGGTTCACCTATGGGGAGAAAAAACATTGAGATGCCAAGCTGCAGTAGTTTCCAGAGCTCCAGCCCAGAAAATATCACACCTATTACAAAGATAGATCAGAAAAACAACAGAGTTTGGAAAAACACTAGGAAAAGCACAGTACTGAAAATATCCCCTTATAAAGAAACGCTATTGAATGCGGAACAAGAAAAAATTAATAAAAGACCTGTAAAAAGGCGTGTTGCTCCGCCAGAAAGCGAAACAAATCGGAAATCATCGAAAGCTAGGCCTAGATGTCCTCACCCTCCTGTGACCAAACGTTCAAGAAGTCATTTGTCTGCTGGTAACAGGAAAGAAGTGGCAAAATACGACAAAGATGATTGTCTTTGCTGCCACGATTATTCAGAAGGAGGGTGGATTAGACATCCCTGCTGCCTGCAGTGGGCTCATAATTCTTGTGCAGGTGTCGAAAGTGATAATGAAGATGTTGTACTTGTTTGTGCATATTGTGAGAAGTGAACTAAATTTTAAAAAAATAATAACAAAAAAAACTGATCAAAAATTGGTCAAAGAAATAACACCCCTTATGGGGCAAAACGGGGCAAATGTACTAATTTTTTTGACGTGATAGCTAATCCCATTTGTTGCAAGTGTCTATTTAATTTATGTTTTCAGGTAATTATGTAACAATAAACACATTTACATTACCAAAACACAATTTATAAATGTTCAAATGTGAAATATAGATGCTCAAATATTAAGTACCCTGTCCCGTCCCATGTTCCCCTATGTTTGTACTTTCAAGTGCCATAGAGGGTATTGTCGTAGAAAAAGTTATGAAGAAGTAAAGGCCTTCTGTTTGAATGTTTTGATAATTGCTTTTTCACGCTGGCCACTTGTAGGCAATAAGATTGTAAGTCGAACAAGGTCTGAAAGTTCAGATATGATCTGCATTTGAACCACGGAACATTGGCGTTTTGTGCTGATGCACCGTTTGTGGCGACTTAGATACTACTTTAAGTACTTTATCCCAGGCTTCATATTCAAGCCACTATTATTAGTTTAATTGATCGAAATTAATATTTCTTCCACACTACCCGTCTGTGCGCATCTCGTGTGATTAGACCGGTCGACTCCCACCAAGGCGGCCCGAGTTCGATCCCAGGCGACTGAAAAGAGAGATTTGTGTTGGACAACACGGAGGTGGGGCGGGATTTCCTCAGGATCTCCGGCTTTCCCCGCCATCTCATTCCATTGGTGCTCCATCTTCATTTCATATATCATTAGGGTCACGCCTCCGATGCCGCATATTGTAAGAAACAGCGCGCGTTTAACACTACACGCTCACACATGTGCGCATCTCATTGTGTATGAGAACCCCTAGTGGTTTACAAAAATACGTATCAGTTGGAAAATTCAATTTCATGGTGACATCTTGACCATGGTAGCTCAGTGGTTAAGAGCAGCCGGGAGATCAGTGTTTCAAATCTCGGCTATGACGTTGAATTTTTCAGTGTGATTCCATTGAATGAGAATTTAATTTCGAAATCTGGATGATGTTACAAATAAATGAAGTCTTCATTCATTTTCAACCCATGGTAACTATACGCAGTTTATTCCTTTTTCAATTTGGCTACACTGGGACCGAATAAAGGAAGGGAGGAAGGAGCGTGGACATTGGAAGCCAACGGCATTAATATATTAATATATAAGTACCTCTGTGGTCTAAGGTCCTTCGGCACACAGGTACCACTTGAATCTTCGCTCTCTATAGAGTGTAAATTCTGAATGAAGGGATGAAGTTTAATGTTCAATAAATTAGGAACTAACCTACCCACTTCCTGCGCCAAATAGTACATTGCAGTGTAAGGCTCCGTTTTCAAGCCATGAAATGCGAAAGGGTTCAAGTACATTTGAGTTCAAACTTTATCTTCCCTATATTGCATAGGTTTCCATTTAGTTCGGGAAAATTTCAGGAGTTACGGTAAGTAGCGGTCTGTAAGCAAAGAAACGCAATGTTACGGCTGGGGCAAGCATGGTGTCGCCCACATATCCTAGTATTAGCTGCATGATTGTCCACCTGTGCCTTGCTTATGTCACCTGATGCCTACAGTACAAGTTGGAGGTCAGGTGACAAAAACTCTGTTGCAGAAGATTTAATATTGTTCTCCCTAAGTGTTGAAAGGTCAACGTTAACGAGTCAAAGCAAGAAAGACAATTGTCTGGGAAGGCAAGGATACTTAAAGGTGAATAAGCAAAGAGAACTAGATTATGCGTTTACAGGTGCATAACGAGTTTTTGCAGAGAGGAACAATTGTATGTATTCTCAAGCTGTGTAATTTCCTAGTGAACTCTAAGACATGACTTTTTTTAACTTCTAAGATGCTCTCTTAGGTAATTACTTCCGAGATTTCACTGACATGAACAGTGGCAGAGAGAGCTCTGAGAAACTCTATTTCTCTAGTTATCAGTTTACAGCTGGCTTGTCCTTGCCTCTCTCACGGATTTTGCCAAACAACTACCTCCAGTAAATTAAGCGACGTGACGTTGCCAAAGGCTGCTTTCAACCATAACTTCGTTTTGAAGCTAACGACAATCTCTTTCTACACAGGTGCACTTCGTCGTAGAGGAAGCCACAAGACATCCCTTATTTGCGAAGACAATCAGGGTGCAAAGCAGCGGATTTGTAATTAGTGCGAAGTGCACAAACTAAATGATGATTACTGGGGCAAAATACTACGGTTGAAGAACAACAGTGGCAACTTTAGGGCATGAAAACCAAATGTGCCTTCATCATAAGTTCACAAAGCATATAGAGCAAGATAGGCTTAATTTAGAAGTCCTGGATTCGATTCCCGTGGTTTTGCCAATAGACAGATGAAAGCTATATGGTTCCTCTTCCTCTCAAACACTAGTTTCAGTTGTTTCATTTTCATATGTTTCAGTTGCAGTGGAACGGTGGAGTACGCTTTTGAATAATTGGATAGTGTGGTTTCGTAAGGAGCTTGTTTATTCCGGAAACTTCGGATTGAAGACAGCACCGGCACGCTCACGCAGGATTCAGTATCGTTGTTGCTCTTGTGCCCTTGTTTCTTTTTCCCCCTGCATTCATTTCTTTGTCTTCCCGATTCGAGGTTGTTTATTCGTGGGATCGCTTCGGATTCCTGTGGCTTTTCTCGTGCTGCGGGTTTCCGAATTCTATCTTACGGTACTGCTTCGAGTCGGGAAGACAGTCTGAGTTTGGTGTCGGGGGAATTAACCTCTTGGGTAAGTGCTCCAGTCTCGCCTATTGGCTTTAATAATATTGCTTAGTGGTCTTTCTGAACGCCTTCTCGGGAGCTTTGTTTGGGTTTTAAACACGCCAAATTCTGTCAGTTCCGACATCAGAAGTAATTGTCTCTTCAAGTTCTGGCCTTATGGATGTGACTGCTTGCTTGCATTTCTGTTAATTTAAATGTTTCCGCGGTCCTAGTTAACTGGGTTAAATTCCTGCTTCAGCAAAATTGTTTGTTTTTTCAAGAGTAGCGTTGTCAATGATTGTGATGCATTTTGTTTTCCTGTGTTGTTTTAAGGGAACATATATAGTTGAATATTCTGTTATTTGTAAACTTTTACAGTATTGAATTAAAATATGAATCGTTAAACGGGGTAACTGTGAGTCAGTTCATTATCTGCTGTTTGCGTAACCTTTACCTCTGTAATGCTTAAGTGTTGTAGGCCCAAACTAACGTATACCAGCTTAAACAGCGTTAGTTGTGAAATGAGTGGGCCAGTGCCTGCCGGCACACTCTGGAGTGATGAACCAGAATACTCTAATGAATGAATAAAGAACAGAATATCCAAGATGGTTGCTACTCTAGAATTTGGACCTTGCTCATGCTAACATATGTCGTCGATGACATCTAGTCACCGTTCAGGTTCCTTCTCTATCCCTTCTCTCCAGTTGTCACGACACTCACGAAAAGTCCATAAGGACCCACTGCAGATGTAAGCTCCAGTTCTGGTGGATGCTGTGTTTGACAAATAGATGCCAATGTCTGAAGATGTATTTTCGTGTGATAGTGTTAGTTGCTTTGCGTTAATAGCGCTAAGTAACGATTAACACGGCAACACTTAGTTTAAGTTAATGTGACGGGTAACTAGTGAATCTATGTTACACCTTGTGGAACGACCTTGTTTGGAGTGATTGTATTCTACTAATAGATGCTTTGCCCTTTCGTGAAATGCTTCCAACAAGGGAAACAACATGAGCCGTAACGTCGAAGTCTCACGTTTAGAGTTGGTGGGTATAACATACCGGGGTTTCGGCTAAGAGAAAAGACTGCGTTCCCGTTCCTTTAGTAAATGTTGTTTCTGGAAATGAAGGTTGTGTTCATGCCAAACATTGCCATACTTAAGTATGATTCATCCATGTTGGAGTACTCGAGTTCTACTTGTACGTCCTTCCATTTATTACTATTTAACAAACGCCAACAATGTCACTTTTTCCATTTTAGTCATCTTTGTAATACCTTTGTGAGATTATATTTGATCCGTTTGCATCAATTACAACTCCTAAAATATAATTATGTAAAGGATATGGACCTAGATGGTGGTTCCGGATAATCAAGTATTACCTTATTCTAATTTTAATAATCTTTACAACAGTCCTGCACTAATAATACTTTTATGAACATATAATAATTATCGTAATAAAATATCCACTGTTTGAGTATTTTCAAATATCTGTTTCGTGTACATATAATTATGCATAGCAATTATTCACCAAAAAGGCTCTGCTTCAATTTCCATTTATGGTTGGTTACCAACACTTCCCATTTGACAACCTTGGCCTTCGGGGTAACCTCGCCCTACCAAGTGATTTCTGGACCCATTTCTCAGATGGAGGCACCCAGAGGGCGGTGACCATTGCCTCCAATGATAGGGTGGCTGTGAAGATGGGGCTAAGGCGAGAGGACCTACAGCTTATACCGTAGACTCCAAACCACGTTGGGCATAGGGGACACTTCACATATGCTAGACAGAGATTAAGGCGTGGATAGGGCCGACTTAAAATCTCCAACCCCAGAGCTGGGAATCAAACTCGGGACCACCCGCCTCGATAGCGTGGTGGTAGCATGTCTGCCTCACGTTCAAGAGGTCCTGAGTTCGAATCTCGGTCAGGGTAAGTTACTTGGATAAGGTTTTTTCCAGGGTTTTCCCTTATACTGAAAGGCAAACGTTGGGTAACTCTAAGCTCTAAGGACTCTGGACTCATTCGGCCATACTTTCACCAATTCCATTCATCGTCCGATATGACTTAAGGTTGGAGGACGTAAATTTAAACAAAAAATCAGGACCCTTTCCACGAGAGCTGCGAATGAAGCCCCTGCGCTATCCCGGGGCCAATTTCCATTTATAGGAGAGCAAGTACAAATGAAGGTAGTGTACTGTCAATTCCTGACAGCCGATATAGCAAATTAAATCATAGTTACTCAAAAACATCTGTAACACTTTTGGGTTCTAGCGAAGCGAAAACAAATGTGGGAATCGAATCGTAACTGAACTCAATCACAACTCATAACTGAACTCAACACTGTCCATGGCACACAACTGAACACCATCCATCCATTGTCTACTAGGAAAGTAAACTGTCCTGTGTGAGCTAGCCAAATCCTTATATAGGCCTGCAAGGGAGTACAAACGGAAAGAACTGTTAGATCACATTCGAGCCAATACTCTGGAGTTGAACTTGTACACAACGGTTAGAGTTCTATACGGGTTATTGTCGTGCGGTAGACAGGCTATCAACTATATGTAGGATCAGGTTACCGGTGGGTATGTGTCAATTTTCTAGGCGCCGTTACACTGTTGGTATCTTTGCACCTCGTGACAATATGCTTCCAATATCACCATTCAGATTTACCGGATGTTTCACTTATCCAAATTTTATGCAAGGGATGTGCAACATACTATAAATTCCTGTTAAGTGGATTTCAGATGAATTATCGTAACCAACAGGCAAAATAAATGGCAAGTATTGTTAATAATTCCACGTACAAATAAAGCCAGCGCCATCAGGCTTGGATAAGGCGCTGCAAGGTACAGCTGCTTCTAGTGTTAGAGTTAAGAATACATGGCGTTGAAAAGAGGGACTGGCAGGTGATATCGACAACAAAGAACACGACGATATCGATTCACTGCAGCAGTAGCATCCACGGGAAATGAACCAGGTGTCTTTATGTGAGACAAAATATGGGTTGTCGCGTTCACCCGAGGGAGATGTCTTGTGTTTCAAGCCCCAAGTCTGTCCAACTTTAGAAGACGTCACGTAAAGGAGCAGACGTTGTGGGACCGTGATCACAGAAAGTGCAGCGCAGTTCTGTCGATTGTAAACTTCTTATAGCTTCTCTCACTTTACCACGAACATACTCGAATACTGATTGAAATTTATGGTCAAAATATTCATAAACATTTGTTCGCCAAAGTCAAGTCGTATCACAAGCATAACCAGGTTAAATATTCATCAAGTGATACTTTATGGAAATAAAATTGCAGATTGTAAGTCTTATTAATATACTGCACGGATAATAAGGTGCATTTTTAACGGCAATGCAACCTCATTCAAAAGTTACCAAAACCAAAAACTGAATTTCACATATAATTCAACAAGGCGAAGGTATTCATAAAGTACTCTACACCGGATTAACAGATCTTTGGATGGATGGACGGATAGAATGACGAACATTCTTGGACCACGCTTGAGCTGGACGCTGTCCCTTGTGCCATTAAGGCAACTCCTCAAAACATTTACATGCTTGCTCAATTCTGATTCTAATTTTAACTTCCTCCCCTACCTTCCTATTTGCCCAATTTTTATCCTTCTGTACTTAATATTTACCTGTTATTTAAAATTTACTGTAATCAGTTGACTCAGCAATATTGTTCATAACCTCACATTTTCAAGATTTCAAACACATACTTCATCCGTTTTCTTATTGAACTTCATTTGCCAATTTTACCAATCCTTCTTCTTATCACATATTATTTCAGTTCATTTGCTTTTTTTTTTCTAACCACTACATCTCACAACCCCTCTCTCTGAAATTTTAGATAGCAAGATGATGATTAGAATGCGGCAAAAATATATTTGAACAGAGTGCAAAAGCCTTCATTTCTCTTCTTTAAACCTATATTAAGTGCTGGATGGCAATATGATATAACGTTTTCGTTTTTAAAATATTTGAGAGATATTCATTGGTTTGGTTTTTACTTTTCAAATTCAAGTAATATTTATGTTACCCTGCTTCAAATGAAGTCCTACAAGACAATGAAACACTATGGAACGTACTTCCATCACAAATTTAGGGCAATTAATAAGAAATAGCAGCAACAATTTAGAATGGAACTGGAAATAAATGAAAATTGATAGAAAGACACCAGAATGACGTTTCAGACATTTAAATCTGCTTGATCTTAAATTTTCCTGCACATACTTAGAGAATATACACATATTGCGGGTTTAAAATATTCTTTCTCTCTCCCTTCCCCAACAATACGTGAGCTAGGAGTCACTAGGGTTCCCTCAGAGTGAGGGAGCCAAAGGATTTGACCTGAGATTCTAGGGTTGAGGGCTCAGCCGAACGCCTGGGATGATGAGATGAATCATGGAGCAATTGGTGGAATGATGGTGGGGGAAACCGGAGGACCCGGAGGAAAGCCACCCCAACGCCATTTTGTGCACACAAATCCTACTTTACGGTCAGCTGTCATGGAACCCGGTCCGCCTATTTTAGTCAGGTGGTCTAATCGCTCAGCCATGGTAAATACTTTATTGATAAATAATACGGGAATTGAGTACGCCTTACTTATGTCGTGTATTTTTAACGTTTATTTTCATGTTGTGTAGAACTGTTGTAAATTTAGGACGCCTTTGCTGCGTCGTCATCACTACATTTGTCATATGTCATATGATAGCATGTCTGATTGATATTTTAGGAAATCCCAGATTCATATTCCTGGGATTCATTTACATGACTGAAGGATTTTCTCAGTAGCTACACGAAACCTCGGCTGATAATTTAATCCGCGAAAATATCGATGAATTCGATCCCTTCAATTTATTTTGGTACTGTTTCTACCATATTTGCGTTGTACTGATCATTCATCACTGATATGCTGTGATCCAAATTTAAGGCTACGTTTACACCATCTTATAAGGAATAACTTAAGTTTGTTTTCCCCTTAGGTTCGATAACATTAGTTTATATGTTAAAATAAACTCAAGGCTACCAGTTCTCTGCTAAATGTTTGTAAAATGTGATATCCCTTAATGAACTCTAAATTTTTCTACAAAGATAATCAAGTAGCATTATGTAATTTACTCATTCATGTGTTTATTGAAAACCTGTAGAAAGAAAAAAGTATTATGACGTGCTTTCTTTCTCTCAAAGAGAGGCAGAACACAAAACTAAGAAAGTATGAAAATATAGCTGTCAAATAACAGTCGTGACTTTTTAAAAATAGAATAAGAAAACTTGTATAAGAAAAAGACATATCTATTACGACAGCTCGGTGCATCTATATGCATAATGAATATTAAACATGAGACTCTTGGCAAAAATATTCTATTATTTTCCTCCTTAGGGAATCAACAAGCAAATAAAAGAATGCACTTCTTTTTAGAGAAGACATCAGAAAAGAAACTGTTTTTATATTTCTTCTACTTTTTGCGTGTTTTATATACGTTTTATTTCTTCTATTTCTTTCTTTCACTCTGAATTGGGCTCCTTTTCTGCCTTCCCTCTACTCTTTTCGTTGCTATAAAAGAAAAGAAAATTAAAGACGTTCTTTTAATGCAGTTAATTTTGTTTCCTTTGCTTCATTTCGGAAGAGAAATCAAAGAATATTCTAATGACGCCTGTAAACAGCAGTGAAAAAATTGCATACAGTTAAAAGGCATCATCATCCAGGTACTGTAAT
Organism: Mantis religiosa; assembly: GCA_030765055.1. Taxonomy (NCBI): domain Eukaryota; kingdom Metazoa; phylum Arthropoda; class Insecta; order Mantodea; family Mantidae; genus Mantis; species Mantis religiosa. Next base: position 79,299,535 of record CM060947.1, read on the forward strand.
AAAAGAAAATATAATTATACAACTATTTTATATGCATATTTATTACATTCGTGAAACTCTGTCCCTATATCTTTCGGCAGCTAATTATCACTTATAGTTATGTACAACATGCTAAAAGAAATTAATGCACTGCCCTAGTTAGGCTACTTAAAGGCTATAAAATGCACATCCATCTTTTACCTTGGCCCTCATGACACGCGATATCAATGGCAGTTAGTGATAAATTTAAGTTTTGAGAGAACTTCTACTACTTTGTCACAACTTCCCCAACAATTCCATTGTAGAAGCCACCGATTCACTTGTGGCTCTAAGTTGACAAAAGAAGTTTGAAACATCTCTGCTGGTTGAATAAGTGTAGATGGAGGAAGCGCAATTTCAAAAAGTGCAATTGTATTGCATCCCCACTTCTTTATATTAGTGTATTCTGTTACCTATATATTAATATAGTTAGTTTATTTTTGTACTCTCCTTGTTTCTTTAGCATACACTTAGATATATCTTAATATAGGAGGGAATCCGCTTATGCAAGTTCGATTTCTTGGGCGCGGAAATCTGGAACAACTCAGTTCCTTTATGTACACGCAAAGACACGCGCGCATCTGTGTATGCTGGTGCAATTCTTATGAGCCAAATTTATGATTTAGTATGTAAAACTGTGCCTATTTTATTTTACAGGGCCCCTTTTAGCTTTGGCTCCATTAATATATAAAATATATTCTGTAGTATCAGAATAAACTGCAAATCCACTTAAATTTCGCTACTCAGAATTCAAAATTGTAGAAGAATTCTTTATTTCTTACATACAGTACAACTTTTATAATAACGCAAACTTCCAAGACGTATTACATAGCGTTCCTTCTTAATAATCTTGATATAATTTTAAAAAATTGCCAAGGTTTCCCAATCTGAAATATTTTTTCTACTTCTTTCCATGTTTCTTATGCCTTTCACATATCCTGAAAAGGTAAATGTGGGATTACCGCCAGCTCTTTTTGAGTATTATATTTGGTTTAAATTACCGTAATCGTGAATTTTAATCTAGAAGAACTAAGGTGTTAGAAAGGTAGAAAACTGCTATATGTTCGATGGATAGAGTCAACTTGAAAAATTCAATCCCATGGCCGGGATTTGAAACACGGATCTCCAGCTTTCTGTCCCATTGAGCTACCATGGCCAACGTGCCGTCCTGACATTAAATTCTCCAATCAACTCATACAGTTTCCGGTAAACCACTAGGGGCTCTCGTATTCGAGATACACCGTTTGTGACGACTTACAATTCTAAGTACTTAAGTCCCAGGCTTCATCATTTAACTCTTATTATTTAAGTTAATTTCCATCAATTAACTTAAACTCTGATAATGTTTGTTCCTTTTTAAGTCAAGTGGACAAGAAAGAGGATTTTGGATTTGACATTCCCATTTTCCTTATATAAAAGTACAAACAGTATATAAGCATAAAATATTAAACTACTATTTTGTGGAGCACGTAATTCTCGATAGAGTAACATACGGTACATTGCAAAACAATTTATTTTGCATGCAAAACTTTAACACAGAAGGAGAGAAATTCCAGGACTTAATGGCCAAGAGATGTGCAGTAAATAGGCACTAGAAAATCAAGAAGTGAGATACTTGAGTTAGTACGCAAGTAGTTCTCGGTTTTATATTTTCAAAGAAGCGTAGCTTTCCATCCTTGAAGTAGCAATTTCTTCTTGAGAGGGATCGTCGCTTTCAAACCGTACTCGATAAACACTCCGTTATCTGTTTTTACCGGTTCGGAAGTTGACTGTGCAGCTTTTTACGTTCTTGGGAGGCTCTCTCGGCAAAATGTATTCACAGAGTGCTTCTGTTATAAAAACGTTGAAGAGAAATGTCTTTCATTGACTTGGAGACATGCTTCGGTAGCGGTTCGAGAGAGAAGCAGAGTTACCCAGAAGAAGAAAAGATTTTCAGCAAAAGAACAGTAACTTTTTCTAAAATAAAATACTTTTTATTTTAGGAAATGATACTAACATATGAAATGACGAATTATTTATATACATTATACACTACAGCAATAATCTTAGTCATATCGAGCAACATTATTAGTAATTGTAAGCCACGTAAATATTTTGAAGTAAGTTACAATATATCTCACAGCTGAACAAATAACATTGACATTAAGCTAACGAAATTTTAACTGCTATAGTTACATTAGATTATAAGCTACATTAAGGGCCTTTGTTTTTAAAATTTGTAGCTTTGGGTAATCTATCACTAATCTGTAAATATGAAAATTAGTCCTTAACATTTCCGTTTCACTTTCCTGGTATGAAAGGAGGAAATTATTTCATCTCCTAGGACTTACATGTGTTTACTTGGGATCATATGCCTCTTGAGATGCATATAACTCTGAATTCGAGAGACTATTCACATCCGGAGATCAGCCCGATACCTGATGTGAGGATAAACAAGTGGATGATACGAAATGACGGTATAATGCATAAGAAAAGTTCAAAATGTTGGAGCTGGAGGAATGACTGAGGGGGAAAATAGGGGAACCTGGGGAAAACCCTCCAAGATACCGCTTTGTCCAACAAAGACACCTGATGCGGCCCTCTGGAATACACAAAGGCTTTTGTTGAAAAAACATACACTCTCTGCATTATAGAATTATTTCAGAAATGTTCAAATAGCAGCGGAGTTGCTTCAATATTGCTAGAATTAGTAAATCCAAAGTACTAAATATAAATAAAGGTGCTCTACTTGTAGCTTTCCAAAATAGTTCTCCAACTTTATAGGTACACAAATGTATATTATAATCATATGTATATCTGTATTTATAATGATAGTAGCACTGGGCATCAGCACTATGTGGTTTCTATTATACGTTTTACAGGGGAAGAGTTCTGGAGTCCAGCAAATCAGATGCCGTACCGCGTTGCCAGCTTGTTACCCCACTTCCTTTTATATATCCTTCTCTCTCTCGCACACCCATACTACATGTAGGTCTGCTTGGCGCAGACATAAAGGGAAGTAAATTATATTTTACAAACTTTTACAAAGATGCATTTGCCAAAATCAAAGTTGGAAAAGCATTTTTGCAAATTATGTATGTTTTAAAATACTATAACTATAATTATGGTTTATGAATTACCTGTTTTTCTAATCCAATGGAACTGCCAGTAGCTCATCCATATCGCTGTCAATGTCACTTCCGTTAAGAGACAATTCATCATGGTCACAGTCTTCATCGTCTGAGTCTTGCAGAATTATGATTATAGGCTATAAAATCTCGTCACGTGCTATTTCTTTCTTAAAATCGTCTTCTTGAAGGTTTTCTGCATGCCTCACTCAGTTTTCTCAGCCCTGTTGCGTTACCTTGTCAATTTCTTCCTGAAAAATTCGTTTAACGTCCGTCAATTTAAAAGTATTATATCTGTTTGCAATCCCCCATTTTATTTGAGCCCACACCAAATCAATTGGATTATATTGGCAGTGGTAAGCTGGAAGGCGTATTACCTCAGGTCCCGTTTCAATTGTAAGTTGATCCAGCTGATACACTATTTCCGTGTATTTATACGGAAGTACTCTTTGTAATAACTCATTTTTAGCTTCCGTTTCCGAAAATTTTTTGAATAACGTGTACACCTTAAAAATAATACTTTGAGCCTGACTTCGCAATACCTGCCTCTTTGACTCGCCACTAATTTTACCACAAGTAGCCATTGCACTATATAACTCTTACTCTACTGTTGTGTAAAGAACACCTGAATGATATTGATCTGAACTCTCCAGAGTAAATAAACATTTCTTATCCAGCATTCATTCACAAACAGAAGCATACAGCATTCCACAGGCTAACAGTAAATTGTTTGGTCTTTCTCGAATTTAACACCTTGACTTACTCACGGTAATTTTTTTATCGCGTTATGTCAGTAGTTTAAATTTCAGTTTTGAGTAATTAAAAGTATATGTAATACATACACACCAACCACTTTGAACTATCTAGAGTAAATAGGGATCACGAACCATTCATAAACAAAGATATAATGTGACCATACACGTTCTACCAGGGCAGCAGAAAATTTATTGTTTCCTCTTGCTCGAATTGGATTATTCAAAGTAATTCTTTTATCACCTCATGCCAAACATTTACGTTTGAGCATACATGCATAATTACCAACCGATCATGATATTCATACAGTGCTTACATCGCGATTTATTGTTATAATACTGGTAATAGTGGTTTATTTATTTGTATTAGAAGAATTATTTGAGATAAAAATATGGGGTTTTCATGGTTATGTCACATTACTCTCTACGTTTCACATGGATCAGTTTCAGCAAAATCTGAAATTTTCTTAGCGCGAATAGTAGTAGTTCATACAGATTGATTAGGTTGGCGCTCGTCAGACACCACATAGCAGGAACGCAATACAACACCGCAGGACTCCGATTGGTTGCTTACCTAGTATCGCTCAAGGACAAACACCTTCCCATTTGAAACACATAATAATTAATTTATGAAGTTCATTTCCATGCTTAGAAAAAGTTAGATGATTAATGCATAAAGTTACATTTTACTTCCTGTATGCTTGTTTCCGTATATTTTGACGGATGGTTGGTGAAATAGTTCACCGTACTGGGCCCAAGTATGATTATTCAGATGGATAAGATCAGATCAGCATTTATACTGATCTATGTCCAACACTAATTGGAATCATGATAGCGCAACTGAGCTATTGACCTACAATCTATGAGCGAAGTTCTGTTAGTAGTGCGCTTACATCAATATCATTAATATTAATATTCTTAGAGTTATTAAATGCAATTACAATTGACTTCTTTTTACATCATAAAAGAGATTACATTATTTTCTAAAAAAAACATTATAGGAATCCAGGGATAAAATTTCTAAACTATAGAGTAGCTATTTATTCTGTTGGCCATTTATACACTTTTTCGTTAAATATAGTTACTGCAAATTCTTATTAAAATATAATACTAATTTATATTCTATTATTATGATTGTGCAATATTTTTATCTTTTATGTAGTTTCAGATAAGGGCTTCAACTGTTTCTTATTGATAAGTGTATCTCACTTCTTCTTGTATAAACATGTGTATTCACTTTAAAATAAATCTATCACAGATATATAGACTAACCATTGTGATGTTTGAAAACCTACTTACGACAATGATAATATTTCAAATTTTCTTGTAAATAATGTGAAGTGTTAATAAATACAGACACACGTTAGTAAATGAGGACGTCCACTCATTGCTTTAAGCCCTCCTTCTTCTTATGATGCATAACTTTTAACGTATTGCACGAACAATAACACCTCTTCTCCACACATGTCCCTTCCAATGGTTAATCTAACAAAGTGCAGCGGCATATTGAGTATGCAAGTAGGGCCTTGCCCTATGAACTAAAACGTTATTGGTCCATTACTTCCAGGGCATAAACTTTTATTGAAATTACAAGTGTAAAACTATTTAACATATCTTAAGAGATGGTGAAAGTGTGTGCCAATGTTGACATTTCTTCACCTACATTTATATCTTAATGAAAAAGCTTTACAGTAAAATGCATTATTTTTATGTTGTGTTCTACGCATAATAAGTAGGGAGGGTAATGCATTCAAAAGTTTTATTTTGAGCTTTCACCCAGAATAAATGTTTTAGAACATCTGAAATTAAGACATTATAAAATGGTCCAATTGTGTCTCTAAAGACCGCAACTTTAAAAGAGTGGCATTTAAGGTTTCCACTTTCGAAGAATGCGTTATGGAAAACTTTTTAAAGTATCTTAATTTCTATTTGTTGTTAAAGGTGCACATTTCCAAAACATCCACCTTTGCCCTAGTTCTATATGCACACAAAAAACACACCCATTGTTGACACTACTGATTGCTATTTTACTTGTTCTTCCAACTCAAATGGAACGCTAAAAGAAATTGTCTAGTAGTGTTCATCTTCCATAACATTCTCTACTGACTTTTCTACAAAAGTTGGTAAAAATGCCATTTTCCCATCTAATTCTTAACTACCAGATAAACGTTCAATATGGAATTTTAGGTTTTGTAGAATGCAGCGCCTGAAGTGTTGGATATTAATTATCATGTTGCTTTGTGATAGCTTTGAGAACGAGTAAAATAATAGCGACTTAGAGTTGTGAAAAGTATAAGTATTTGAACATTCAAACCAAAAGTAAACACTTACTAAAAATGGTGAAAGTGCACTTAGAATGTGTAAAATGTTTTATGACACTTAAATTGGGTACTTCAGTGAGGTCTACCTTAATCATTTACCTCTTACGGGTTATAAATGTGTAACAAATACACTTGTTCTTCTTCTTTACCTTATCCCTAGTAGTACCACTTGCAGTGCTATTAGGGGCTTCTTGTCCTTCTATCCCTAAAGGTCGGACCTGGGGAACCGAAGCTTTGGATATGATAAAGAACCGGGATGGGTGCTCAGCCCGATGCCTGATGTGAGGATGAAGGAAGTAGATGATAATATGAGGGCGAGATGAATGATATGAAAGATGATATAGAGCAATTGATGAAATGCCGGCGGAGGAAACCGGAGAAAATCCGCCCGAGCGCTGTGTTGTCCACCACAAATCTGGCTTTGTGGTTCCCCGGGATCTTACCTCAACCGTCTTGGTAAGAGTCAAGCGGTGGTCTAACCACTCAGTGGCCCGGCCACTCTGACAAATATACATAACAGAAATTCATAGGTTATTCCCAGGAAAACCAAAATGTAGATTTTATCATGCAAATGCATTAAACATTTCATATTTTAATCAGAGTACCCCCTAGATAGCGTAGGTGATAGCCTGTCTGCTTCACATTCACGAGGTCCGGAGTTCGAATCTGCGTCATAGTGAGTTACCTGAACTTGGGGTTCTCCTTTATTCTGAAAGACGAACTCTCAGCACTCAGGACTCTGAGATCTCTGGACCTTGGACACATTTGATCATCACTTCACCCAATTAATTCATATCTGATACGACTTAACTTTGGAAGACGTAAATTACAAATTATATATATATATATATATATAATCACAGTCGTTAGTGTCCTTTTAGAAATTAAGAAAATTTGTTAAGTGGAGGACATTATAGAGAAAAAAGTGACAAATATGAACATATGATGTCACAAATAAATGTATGCAAGGAGACCTAAAGACGTTTTATTTAGAACACATTTTGTGCGGACTAGATCTAATTTAACACAGGCCTTTTCTAGAAAGGAACGCGAGAATCTGAAAGTATTTGCTGGTCATGAACTAAGAGTAGCACTCTAACAAACACTGTGCAGTTGAAGCCCAGCAATCAGCTTCACCGATCTTGTGTTGCTCTGTACTAATACACCTGGAATATCAGTAGGTTTATCGAAATTGGTTGCCACAGCTCACGCAGGCGTCAATGTCATGTTAGGCAGTAATGAAGATATTACACAATTATAGCGTGCTACCAACCCATGTGGTCGATTGCTGGACGGGAAATAAACAAACATAAATAATGTGTGTAGCCTTGAAGCACTTTGCCTCATTAAAATTTAATGACCTCTGACCGCATTAAATACTCGATATTTATTTTGGTCAGAATAACTCACGTAGCACCTTCATGTCCCTGTCCAAGTGATTCACAGCTTTACAGGATTCCCCCCTTTAAACTAGCAATATACACTGGTATAAAATGTTCAGGAAATAGTATACATTTTCATAGATAATAGATTTTCAGTATGATGCTAGTGTAATACAATACAAGCATTTTGATGTAATTATAGTGACAATGAAGTGGACATTCAAAATATAATGTTACACAGCTTCTGTGATCGGAGATTGTCACACGAATAGCGAAGTCTTTCGGTGTCCTTTGACTATTTGGTTGGGGAGATAAAGAGGACACACAGCATAGTGCATCAAACAACATAATATTGCAGACATGCTACATTATTAATCCGGAAGTCCCTATACGCCATCTCCCGTGAGGTCTCTCGAAAAACACCGGGAGAGTGCGCTAGGGAGTTGATATGATACTTAAAGTTCTGGTTAATCGGTATGTTGAGTTTATTGTGTCGTGTAGTTAGTGCTAGTGTGTGAGGTCAGCTTTAAAAGACATTTCCATGGTCATGAGATTTAAGTAATTTATCATTAAAATTTGTTAAAATATAGAACTAAATTCAACTATATTTTGAATTTTAATATACTAAAAATTGTACTTTCTTGCAATTCAATCGGTATTTTAAAGGCAGAAGTAGATATTTTAACTGCTCCTGCAATATTTAGGGAGAGCGATGTGTTGAACGTTAAATAATATTTTTCACAATTACTTTTCCTCAGCAGTTTCACTATCCAAAATGTTGTGCCATATTTCACAACTTCTTAGAATGTTCAGGAGTGCTTAAGAAATTGCGAATTTAAGCATATGTAATGAAAACTAATTGTTCTTTCACACTGGCCGTGTGTAGGCTTAAGCATATTTGTGCACCAATTTTGTTACCCCTACTGCAGAAGTTTTGAAATCGAGATATGAAGAATATCTAAGGATTTTACATTATCCTGCTCACAAGCACTCTTTTTTAATTGTAATTAACGTCCTCCAACATTTAGTCATATCGGACGATGAATGAAATTGGTGAAATGATGCTCAATGTGTCCGGGGTCCATGGAGCTTAAGGTTACCCGACATTAGTCTTTCAGGATAAGAGAAATCCATATCCAGGTAACTCACCCTGACCGAGATTCGAACTCCAGACCTCTTGAACGTGAGGCAGACATGCTATCATCTACGCTACCAAGGCGGGCTTAGCATTCTTTGGAAGAGCATTGAGACTTTTCTACTGGTCCAGTTGTTCCAGACATGAACCAGTTTCCGCCAATGATTTGGCACATGTGATTATAATTTGCTTTGTACCATATGTTTTATGATTTTCTAAAGTCCAAAGAACTCAAAGGAATCAGAAAATAAATATAAATTGTTTGAATTTTTAAGATGGGCATCCTTAAACAAGCTTTTTTAAACATACGGCCGATAAATAGAAGACGCCAGTTATGCATATCGAAAGGGAGAGCAGAAACCGCCGAAAGAAGCAGAGTAAGATCAAAGTGAGAACTCCAGGAGAACTATGGAGCTCTATGGAGAGGATTAGAGTGGCCAGAGACATGATTATGCAGATGAGGAAAGATTATGACCCGGAAATCAGGATCTGATGAACTAGCTCCATCTACTGATGCCAGGCTGTTTCGGAAATGGATACAAGCAGGAGGAAGCTTTGGCTTTGAGCTACAGAACAGAAAATTTAGAGTTGTAGGAGATAGTCTTTCGTAGTTTGTTTTATTTAAGAGCGGTAGTAGAGAAGTAGATATTTTATTTAATTTTATTTAGTTACGTCCTCCAATGTTAACTCATATTGGACGATGAATGAAATGGCTGGGTTGATGCTGAAATAAGCCCTGGGTGCATAGAGCTTAGAGTTACCCAAAATTGGTCTTCCAGAATAAGATAATTCCCGGAGAAAACCTGATCCCCGTAGCTCACCATCACCGAGATTCGAACTCCGGATACCTTCAACGTGAGCTAGACACACTATCACCTACGCTATCGAGGCGGGCGAAATTTAGATTTGAATTATATTGTTGGAGTAGAAGTAGAAGGAATACTGAAGGTAAAAGTAAAGTTTGCATAATAAGATTTTCTATACATTCCGGAATCTAGTCTATTAAATATGCAGATTTGATTTTAGTTTCTATCCTTTAGTATTAAAATAATATACTTCAAAAAATCTGACTTTGAAGATAATTAGTTTAATAATTTAGGCTTCTAATTATAATCTGAAATGCATGTTCCTTTTTATATTCATCTAAACAATTTTCATCCAAAACACTTTTCTTAGAGCTGCTTAATTTAGGGCATATGAAAGAGACTGCCGTGCACACTAATCAAGGGATCCCATCAGAAAATGTTCCTCGAGCCTTTAATAGAGACGTCAAGAGACGTAGTAGGACCGTGAAAGGGTAAAGCTCTGTGAAGTTACAGCAGCTAATTACTTTCTGGAGGTAACATGTGGCTCCCGCATTACTCGGGCCTATGAATCTCTGAGGTTTGCTATTTCAGAGCAACTGGCATGGAGACATGACAAATTCTGCTAATACAAATTAGTAGTTCAACAGAGTTGTCAAATGCATTACCACAAAACACAGTCATCTGTTAGATCGTATAATACCTACTCAATGAATACTCTACAGTTGGAATACAACTTCTGGCTGGAAGAGAATTAAATTATATTATTCTTTCATTCTCCATTAATAATCTATAGTACCTAAGGGAAGATGTTCAACCCGAAAATTCCTCATCCAGATTTCACTAGATATATACCGTCATCTGGAGTGACTTTTTGCCCCTATTTTGGGTTTTATTAGACATCACTTCTTCGAATTTAACGTTAATAAAGAAACGCTTGTTATTTATACCATAGCAGCAAAAGCATAAACCTTGTACTGCAATCAGGTTATTCTTTGATGTTAACCGATATCCAAAATATCTATTCAAACAGGACTCAATGTCACCTCATTAGGTGGGGTGACTTTGTGCTACCTATAAATTCAGTACTATTCAACGTCAGAAGCTTGTCTGGCCCAATGTCACTCAATTGAATGGGAGTATTTGTTCCAATAGAAATAAAATATAAAATTATCATGTCTAATTATTGCTCATTATTGCTGCCAAAACTTAAACTGCACTTCATTTAAATATCAAAAGTGTTACACTTTTTTCCAAAGCTTTTGCATTTCAGGAATGTCATATAATTCACACTTGGGCACTTCTACAGGTGGCACAATTTTCTTGACCACTTCTTTATATTCATAATCTATTTCGTCTTTCTGATCAGGCCACATCCACAGACATCTGCTTCTTTGCATTACACTAACTCGCATCCTTTTTATTCATGCTATAACCCTTCCTGGAAAGAACTGCCCCTCATACTGCAGAAGGACGAAATCATCAACCAAAAAGTTTCTTGAAAATAGTGTTGATGCTGCTTTCTGTTTTATTGGAGATGGAGGATCTTCACTGTCATCAAAGGAAAATGGCTCTTGGAACTCTTTTGATAATGTATGGCGACATCACTGCTGCTGCCAAGATGTAAAATTCTGGCTTTCTTGTTTTTCTTTTTGTTGTGGACTTTTATGTTAATGGCCCAGAACACATTTTTGGTCCACCTGCTGGAAAGGAATGCTTATTCTGATATCAGTTTGTTCTTATGAATACACCGTTTTGCAGCAGAGTTTGTGATCTAATATCTTTTAGAGCGTTTTCTAATGCAGATTCGCTGTAATTGCCGTATGGCCGGTTTGCTGGCTCCCTCCGGTGTTTCCTTTGCATTTTGTCTATGGCAATTCATTATCGGTATCTGAAATGAAAGTAAGGCAGTCTATAGTAAAATACTTCCTATCGGGGAGGGGATCCGTCCCCTTCAGCAGCCGTGGTGCGGGCGCTGCGGTCCCCTAGCACTCGTGGTACCTCTGACGTTACTAGAGGAACCTCGGGTCGAACATTCGAGCCCCTCCCTGATTGGGAGTTGTTCGGATTGGGTTGGACTTGAGGAGGCAGTGGATCCCGATACCCTTGGATGAACGGGTTCGTCTCCAGACGGGATTGAGGGAAGCCATTAATATTCCCGTGTACTAGCCAGCATAGCTAGTAGAAGGTGTGCTAGATCATCAGGCGGCCCCACCGAGGTCATATTGGTAGCCTTCCCATTTTGGAGTTGGCGCGCATAAGTGGCGTATGCATCCCGTCCTGAGTCCACAGGACCAGATGGGGGGAGGCTTGTTAGTCTCTAGGTCTTGCCCTATGGAAAGCCCCACGGAGGCGCCGGGCGCCCTTTTGTGACAGCTTGGTAACTCCCTGGTCGAAGGAGGCCCGGGTCCTTGGTACTACGGGTCCAGGACTAACGGAAGTAGAACCTCCGACATTAACGTGTAGTAAAATACTGAAACTATATCCAGTTAAAATGAACACAACTACGAATTTAAAATACATAGTAAGACGCTATTGGCTTGCATGTGAATAAAATGCGATGATTTATGGAGGCGCAAAATTACCCTACATTTTCCTATTTTGAAGTTTCCACCTCATTCAGAGGAATGCCGTATTTGCCACAGAGCTTATATTTTCTTAATCAATAGGCAAATAATAGTCTAAGCAAACAAACCTTCCATTAATTGAAAACAGAAAATTCTTCATCTCGATCCAACAGAAATTCTACAGACTTCACTAAAAACACTTGCAGACACGTTTTCACAAACCTTCATAACGCTCCCAACATTATAAGACTAAGCAGTTTATAACACAGTCACCAGGTGGAGCTAACACTCATGCAAATATTAGAGTATTACTACAACCTTACAGCATTTTCAAATACCATTCGTCACTGCTTTCTTATTAAGCGTATGGATGGCACAAAGTCACCCTCCTGGCACATTCCCAACAGTTTACGGTATGAATATTTTAAGTCCCTTGAACAAAGGTTAGAAAACAGCTTATGAACACCATTACTCATAAATGAAAAGTTGTTCAAATTACAAAGTTTGTATTTAAATTTTACATTTTCCATAGGCGTGACGCGAAAAAATCTACTGCACTAAATTATTCTTTACATAAATAAATTTTCAAAAGTTTTGATTTTATGGAAATGAATATGACAAATTTTGTTGGAATATCACATATTAAAATTCTTTTATTGAAAAACATACCTGTATTTTGAATATTCTGGGAGTAGCTCCTGAAGTCCTCTTCATTCTGAATGACATTTTCATGAACGGTAAACAGTAAGAAGCTTAATTCACCAATAATGTTAAAGTACAGCATTTACCTTACTTTTTTGTCAACCATTTCCGACATATTCAATATTATTGGCTTTAAATTTCTCGATTCTTATATTTTTATAAACTGAGAAGTCATTATTTTTGCTCTTTTCCAGTCATGGAAAGCTTAAAAAAATTTAAGTCATCACAAAGCGAACAGCAATAATAGGTTTTGACTATACCTTAAGCCTATTTTATTTCACAGTTGGTATTGTAGCTATACAGAATACATAACAAAAGATTTCTAAAAATGTTTATATCGTTTAACATGTAGTAGATACAATAGGCTTCCGTAAAATTTTAAGGAATGAGTAGAAAAAGTCACATGAAAGTAACATGGTGTTTTCAAGATATTTTATGGGCTTAGAAGTTACAGCGAAATTCATAATTTACCTTATATAAGAGATATAAGGAGAGTATTTTCATTCTTCCCTATCCTCATTCCTGTTACCAAATTCAGCAACGAATGTGTTAGACGAGGATATTCATTGTCATCCAAATCTTGTTAATATACCTTAACTATCCTCATTAATCGCCACTGTTTTTATTTTTATCGGAATTATAAATTTATATTCCTTTGCTTTTACATAGCTTATGTGCACTAATCCTAAATTACCCTCTGAATTAGCTATCACTATTTGGTTATTCAAAAAGAGTATACATGTCATTGGCGTTCCATTAATAATGCAATTATGGTTGGCTGGTTGGTTGGATATCAATACCCCTCACCTGGCAGCCTTGGCCTTCGGAGTTACCTCGCCCCACCACGTGATGATCGGACCCATTTCTCAGTTGGAGACACCCAGAGGGCGGGCCCATTACCTGCAATGATAGGATGATAGTGGAGATGACGGTGAGACGAGAGAACCTACACTTATACTGTAGACTACGAACCACGTTGGGTATGGAGGACACTTCACATACGAGGGTGAGTCAAAAAGTAATGCCACCTATTTTTATCCTTAAATGAGTAATTTGTGTGAAAACTTTGAATTTGGTGCAATTTCTCAAACCTTGTTCTCCAATTCCCTGCAGTAGTAACTACCTAAGTCAACAGGTGGCAGCACTGCATCCTCCTGCAAAATGGCTGACATTGACATTCGTATTAGAAAGCGTTCTGTGATTGAATTTTTGACTGCAATGTTAGGCGATGGGTTCGTCGCTGTAACGAAGGTGAAGGGCAAACACCATTGGCAGATGAAACGAGAAGTAGCAGGCCGGTGACTGCAATGACACCATGCGACATTCAGCGTATCGATGACATCATTCGTGGTGATCGCCGGGTAACAACAGGTGAATTGTGTCGCATTACCTCCCTAAGTAAAGGCAGTGTGATGACGATTCTTCAACAACTGGGTTACTCAAAACTTTGTTCACGTTGGGTACCAAGAATGTTAGCCGCCTGAAACAAAGAAACAAGGAAAACAATAGCCTCCTAACACTTGCAGCGCTTCAATTTGGAGGAAGAGGAGCTTCTGGAAAAATTTTTACTGGAGACGAAACGTGTTTTTTTTTTTTTCTTTTAACTTGAATCCAAGAGGCAGTCAAAGGAATGGCATCATACGTCACCGAAGAAAAGAAAGTTCAAAACACAGCGGTCGTCACAGAGTGCTTTGGGATGCAGAGGGTGTGCTTATGATTGATTTTTGGAGCAGGGATGCACAATAAATTCTGTCCAATACGTCAGAACTCTCAAAAAGCTGAAAGCACGTCTTCGCCGAGTTTGCCCAACAAACACTATATGGCGGATGTTCTTCTTTTGCATGAAAATGCAAGACCACACACCAGCCGTTACACCACTGCAGAAATTGAGAAATTGGGACGGCAAAGCTTACCTCACCCACCATACAGCCCTGACCTGGCACCATCTGTTCGGTTCACTAATGGAAGCTCATCGTGGGATTCATTTTGAAGATGAGGAGGCTGTGAAATTGTCCGTGCGTCAATGGCTTAGGAAGCTAGACCGTGTGTTTTACCACACTGGAATACATACCCTAGTTAAAAGGTGAACCAAAAATGTGGAAAAGAACGGAGATCATATTGAATAGTGACAAATTAATCGTCAATGTTGTAGTTTTCAAGCTCTTTTTCTAGGCAATTAAAAGAGTAAAAAATAGGAGGCATTACTTTTTGATCCAGCCTCGCATACTAGACGACTTAAAATTGCCAACCCTATAGCCAGGAATCGAACCCCGGTCACTGCATGGGAGCCGCGAACAAAACCACTGCGCTATCCCGGCACCCATAATGCAATTATAGTTTGGCATATTCGGTCAATTTTCATTTATTCGGCCATTTTCATTGAAAGTTAGCGTCACGCTGTAGTTAAAACAGAAATATAGTGAAAAGTAAAAGCTTCGCAAGTACACATAACAAAAGGTCCATCAATGTATCAAAGAAACGCCATGGTGTTTAAAAACATAGCAGATAACCTTCAAGCTACTTCAAGCAGATACCACAAAAAATGCTGTGTCTGCAAGCTTGCTCACACATACAAAATAGAATGTCTTTTACTCGTCACTCATTAATTAGTATAGCCTTCTGCCCTTACTGATCCTTCTATGTTTTGGAAAGTTAAGTTACAAAATAGAGAAATGTTTGTCATATGTCCTGGATATGTATTTTCTGGTAAGAGTCGGTTTATATCAACAAATGACTGCAGTATTCCTCAAAATTTTAAGAGACGTGCTGCACTTATATACTTATTCTACCATCTCTTCTGCAACTATTTGTACAAACTGTTGTTCTTATGTCTTCTTCATATTTATCGAAATCAACCCTTACATAGATTGCCTTACATAGTTGTAGCTTCAAGGAAAATAAGGGAATGCAGTCGATTTTACAAGATAGCTCACCCTTTCAAGAGTTAGTCGCTAGGTAATACCTTTGAACTAAGCATTTTAAAATGTGAAACAATAACAATGAGTATGTTGGAAAATGTTAAATACCGAAAAACATATACAGCCCATGGCGCCACAGCCCTTAGTGGGCCAAGGTCTGCCTATGTCCGCGCCGTGGCTCAGTGGTTAGACCGCTTGGCTCCCAGGCGACCGAAAAGTGAGATTTGTGGTGGACAACACGGCGCTGGGCGGGTTTTCTCCGGGATCTCCGGTTTCCCCCGCCATCTCATTCTACCGGTGCTCCATCTTCATCTCATGTATCATCAGTATCATCGCCTGCGGTGCCGTATGTAGTAAAAGCGGGCGTTAAACACTACACACACACACACACACACACACACACACACACACACACTCTGCCAAACAGACTGCCGGCCTCACACCCGCATACGTAAGGTAGAGGTGGGCGATCATCCAACCGATTCGGGGAGGAGATGTTGTCAGCATCTGGGCACCCCCAGCCGAAATGTTGGCTTTATTGACCATGGCAGCTTACCCATCATAAACTCCTCAATTTCCTTACGATGCTGAGTGGGCGCCGGTCTTATACCCGGGAGTAAAAATCCGCACCTCCTGGGGTAGAATCGATCCCGAGCTACATCCCGTTGCAGGGAACCAAAGCATGCTGCCTTAGTGCGCTACACCCGTATCCAATATAAATTGTGTGCAACTTTGTTTTAATATACTAAGAGTTTGTTTATCTCTTACGCTTTACCAGTTATGTAAGACGTCAGAGTCTATTCCAGAAGTTTCAAGATTTAATCTTCAATTTTTAATGACAATGTCTTAAATCTATATTGTTTTCACCAAAATCGGCACAGCCGTTATTGATGAAATATAAGTTCAAAAGCCCTTTCACACATAAACACACACACACTCACACACACACACACACACACACACACACACACACACACATGAACATATAATGGAGGGAAGAGATTGCTCCGAAGCCTACAGCTACGAACTGCTGCAATTTTGATCTCAATAATGCATTCCTGCAAGCATATAGAACTCTCGTCGTCTAATAAAGCTATGATGATGATGATGATGATGATGATGATGATGATGATGATGATGATGATGATGATGATGATGATGATAGTTGGCGCTACAGGCCATGTAGACCCTTGGTCTCCCTTAACCACCCTCTTCCATTCTACCCCATCCTCTGCTTTTCTTCTCCAGCCTTTAACCCCCAACTTTCTCAAGTCGTCTTCTACATCATATACCCATCTTTTCCTGGGTCTTCCTCATCTCCTTATGGCATCCAGCTTTCCTATGAATATCTTCTTAACTACACTGGTTTCCGTTTGCCAGGTTTCTCCAGTGTCCTTACATTCCAAGTCGCCATTACCAAATTTGTTTTCCGTCTCACTAGTTGTTTTCTTCACCGGTTTGTCTCCAGAGTATCCGATTTAGTCCGAAGCTGTATTAGGGTATCAAAGTTCTTTTTACGAGGTAGGAGAGTTAAACATACGCCCAACCCTCAACCCCCAACCCCCAACCTGGAAGACCAGGTCCCACATTCATGTCCCCTGGGACTGGGTGGCCCAGTTATACGCCCGAGTGCTGGGTGACCATTTTAGTCACCTTTTACGACAGGCATGGTCTACCTTGGGGCTATTCTTTACACCCGGCCACCACATGGGTGCGTCTAATAAAGTACCTACTTATAAATTTGACGAACTTCTGGTGTAAGTGCATCTTCTTATATTGGTTTTGCGGAGCAAACGTCTGTTGTGTCCAAAGTGTAGTACTTTTTTCTAAACATACAATTAATGCAACATAGATCTCGAGGTTTAGTACCTTATGTGAGCTGCTATTTAACTTCGTGATCTTCCTCATACCAAAAATTAAGCCTTTATCCTGTCCCGTCCTTACTCTGGCTTACTTGCGATATGCTTACATTATATTTGTTTATTCATTGCACATAATTTAAACTCAGAACTATGTACATTTTATTAACTTCTCTATCATCATACCATTTGCATACGTTATTAAAAAACTGTTTTCATTAATCAAAATATAGTAAGCCTATTTCCTTCATAAACGATTAATTGAAATTCTGTGTATCATTAAAGGCAGCTAGTCAATTGCAGGTAAAATTGAGTAAGTCGTTTGTATATTCTGTGGTGGCTGCGTAGAACATGCAGGTACTTCCCTCAGCTTTCATGGCTGTAACAGTGAGAGGAAGAGGGAAAAACATTTATGAGGTAAAGGGTAATTGGATATTTTGACTACAACTTAAGATATCAGCAACACAATTACAAATAATATAACAATAACATTGACAGTGTAAATCAATATCTAGGATTATTTAATCTTAGAAGTTTTATTATGTGCATATTGCTTGAAGAAATGACAAATGTATAGCATTTTTATTCTTAATTCCCTTCTTAAATAAATTTATAGAAATATATTTTGGCTTTCATTTGCATTTATTATACCTTGAAAGACAAAGGAAACAGAGAATATCTGTGAATTGGACAGTGTCAAATTGTATATAAATAAACCGCTATAGAACGTTTAAATCACAAAGTATCACCCAAGTATTTAAATACCGTTCCTGAGATTGTTGTAGGACACCAATGATTCCTGATCTAATTTTACACAAAATGCGTCAGCGAATTTAATACGTGACTACAGAAAATTGGAAGCGAGATGGCAGAAAAATCACGTGATGAGAATCACTGTATTTATCTGTATTTATCCTTCTCAATTCAAAGCTTATTTTTAAATACATTATTTATTTTAAGACAATTAACTAAAATGTGCTCTGAGACAAGAATTAAAGATTCAAGACTGTTGCTACAGAAGAAATGTGAAACAAACAGTGCACTTTTCTATGTATCCATTTTATAGTAAAGAAGATCGTTATCTATGGTGGACTCTATTCTCTTGTGCCGTCATAGTCTAGGTTAGCAACAGCCTCTTCGGTTTTTGCCATTCTCTGTGGAATGAAATATTGATAAAGGGAGGGGAACAGGAAGATAGCTGGGATGACATCAATTCAATTACTTTTCCCCATGGACATTGGTAATTTTCTCGTGCTTGCCACAAGTTGAGGCTCTACAAATCTTTTCTTCTTGTCATCGTCATTTCCGTTTTTCCCATAATAGAATAAATGGAGGTTACATCCCCTAACAAAATATGATGTAGGTTATAACGGTCTTTCCACTGAATTGCGTATATTATCCCATTCCTCTGACTGCAACAAAGAACTTAGTACTTGACTAATGGCAAAGCAACGCTAGCTTGCTTCAGAAGGAAAAGTTTTATAAAAGAATGAGGGAACGGGATAAAGCGAAGGACAGTATCATTTTGTGTTGTCAGTTATAGTGAATCACGTACTGCTTTTATAGGTAATTTATTTCTAGTCCATTGTTCCATATCTCAGATATTTTGTTACAGATCTACAAATAAATCTTTACTTAACACATGGCTGTTGGATAACGGTGGAAGTGAAAAATAAATTTACTTAATTTATTTTAATCAGTTTAGTTAAAGAAGTTAATACTCATGCGGAGGGGCCTTCACTAACGAAGTACAACGCTTCACGTAGCAGCATATTGTGACTTTGTGGGTTCGTGAAATGAAAAGTCCAATTACACAAACTCAACAATGTTCTTTATTTCCACCGACTTACAGTTTGATACTTGCCAGTTACACAGAATTACGTAATGCACACAATTACGATTCACCAGTTCGTCCGTTACAATTTCACTTGCACTAGTAATTACGTACAATACTCCGATGCACGTACATAATTACGTAAATTCTTCCGTCGCACAGTCTTCTCTTCCACTAACACGGCGCTACTTCACTAGCACGTCAAGCACTGACTGACTGACTAACTCGACGTGCTGCTTATATAGGGCCAGCGGGTCGATCGGAAGGTTCCAGATTAGAGGAAATATCCTGTAAGTTCGAGAACACAGGTGGAACAGAAAGAGACGGCGCCGTGATGTTTTTTTGTCCCAGCCATCCCTTCTTAACGCTATAAGACAAACGAGGAAGCGGGGCGAACACCGACCCGTCTGCTGCTCGCCCAGTCTATAGGGTGTTCCGACGCTCGGGTGACACTGCTCCCTCCTCAAGGCTGGTCGTCCCAAACAGCACCATCGTAGCGTGCCAGGCGGTCCAGGTGTACCACCAGCATCTGCTCGGAGTCTCAGCCAGAAGTAGCGCTGCCGAAGTTTGTCAATCGTTCGGTTCGCTCCCAGGTGTCCTCCTGAAGTACCAGCGTGCACTTCTTCCAAGACTTCTGGTACCTTACTCCGGGGAAGTACCAACTGTTCTCTCTGCGTCTTTCCATCGGGTGATTCCCATACCCGGAACAGCACGCCATCTCAGGTCTTCAACGAGTCCCATTGGGCCCAGTACGACTTGTAGGTGGCGCCCCTTGGTGCGATGTCCTCCCAGGTTGGTCTTGTCCCTGCCTCCACTTCCCTCAAGAGTGGCCCCAAGTCTGCGTCCACCAGCTGCTCCCTCCTCAGGCCTGCGCTATCCCAGCCTTCAGCAGGCACTGCCACAACTACTCGGACTGCTGCGGCACGCCCCTTCTCTTCCACTCTTGTGCACTGGCCGCACTCTTCTGGACAGGGTCTTCGGGACATAGCGTCAGCGTTACCGTGGCTCTTCCCTCTACGATGTTCCGAGGTGAAGTCGTACTCCTGCAGCCTCTAGACCCAACGTGCTGTCTGGAATTCCAGGTTCTTAAAGCTCAATAGCCAGGTTAGGGCGGAATGGTCAGTTCTCAGGTGGAATGGCTGACCGTACAGGTACTTGTGGAAGTGCTCCAAGGTCTTTACTACCGCCAATAATTCTCGTCGGGTCACGCAGTAGTTCTTCTCTGCCTTGGATAGCGTCTTGCTGTAGTAGGCTATCACCCGCTCATGGCCGTCCTGGATCTGCGATAGGACACCTCCAATGCAATGGTCGCTAGCGTCGGTGTCCACAATGAAGGCGCCACCCAGTTGTGGGAAACCCAAAATTGGGGCACTGCACAGGGTTTCCTTCAGGTGCTGGAAAGCGTCTTCGGCGTCCTCCGTCCACACATAAGGTCGGTGTTCCTCTGTCAGGCGGGTGAGGGGTTTGGCGATGTTGTCGGCCTTTTCCTCTAGGTCATTAAGGCGGTCGTCTACTTGACCCATACGCTTGCCCAGATTCGTGACGTCATCCCTCACGCTGCCAACCGTTCCTCAAACTTGGCGGCGAGGGCCTCGTTCGCAACCTTCATTTCTTCCATCCTCTCCGTGAGGTTATCGTTAGCCGTCTTCATTTGTTTCAGTTCCGCGGCCAGGTTGTCATTTGTAGTCTCCAGCTTCGCGGCCAGGCTGTTATTTGCCGCTTCTGTTTTTGCAGCGAGGTTTTCATATGCCGTCTTCATTTCTTTCAGTTCCGCTAAAATCTTTTCTAATGCTGCCTCCATTGTGTTATGTCGCATTCCTGACACCAATTGTGACTTTGTGGGTTCGTGAAATGAAAAGTCCAATTACACAAATTCAACAATGTTCTTTATTTCCACCGACTTACAGTTTGATACTTGCCAATTACACAGAATTACGTAATGCACACAATTACGATTCACCAGTTCGTCCGTTACAATTTCACTTGCACTAGTAATTACGTACAATACTCCGATGCACGTACACAATTACGTAACTTCTTCCGTCGCACAGTCTTCTCTTCCACTAACACGGCGCTACTTCACTAGCACGTCAAGCACTGACTGACTGACTAACTCGACGTGCTGCTTATATAGGGCCAGCGGGTCGATCGGAAGGTTCCAGATTAGAGGAAATATCCTGTAAGTTCGAGAACACAGGTGGAACAGAAAGAGACGGCGCCGTGATGTTTTCTGTCCCAGCCATCCCTTCTTAACGCTATAAGACAAACGAGGGGGCGGGGCGAACACCGACCCGTCTGCTGCTCGCCCAGTCTATAGGGTGTTCCGACGCTCGGGTGACAATATGTGCTTTCAGGTAACCTGTGGTGGGAAGAGATTCGAGGTCCTGAGAGGTCCAGAGAGTACACGACACAGCTCCCAAGTAACAGGTACAAATTATTAGAGAGATCAAGTTCCACACTCAGCCGCCCGCCTCGGTAGCGTAGATGACAGCGTATCTGCCTCACGTTCGAGAGGTCCCGAGTTCGAATCTCAGTCAGGGTGAGTTACTTGGGTAAGGTCTTTTTCCGGGATTTTCCCTTAACCTTAAAGACGAATGTCGGGTAACTCTAAGTTCTATGCACCCTAGACACATTTGAGCATCATTTCACCCATTCCATTCACCATCCGATCTCACTTCACGTTGAAAGACGTAAAATTACAACAGCAAAAATTGAAACAGACCGACTGCCGTCATATGGTCCTATAACCATGAAGCAAATGTTATAAAATAAGTGCTGATTATAGGACGTTTTTGGTAGAAGGAAAACCACTCTAGTATTCACCTACCAAATTGGGAAACATCGTGTGACAATGCCTCTTGAATTATTAAAGTTTAATAACCCCGATATTAGAAACTGATCTCCAGAGTGCTATATGACCGCCTCGGTAGCGTAGATGGTAGCATGTCCGCCTCACGTTCAAGAGATCCGAGTTCGAATTTGGGTCAGGGTAAATTACCTGCATAAGGGGTTTTCGGGGTTTTCCCTTATCCTGAAAGACGAATGTCGGGTAACTCTAAGCTTCATGGACCCCGGATGCATTGAGAATCATTTCACCCATTTCATTCATCGTCCGATATGACCAAATGTTGGAGGACGTAAATTACAAAAAAAAAAAAAAAAAAAAAAAAAAAGCGCTATATTTATATCCAGCTGTAACGGTATTCCAAATACTTTATAATAAAGCAGTTTCGTATCTGTACACACAGTGACACATTTCAGGAACCTCCGTAACATGTTGTGCCCTGCGTTCTTGTATTAAAAATGTATTAAGGAAGCCATCCTAAAATGATAATTTTCCTTTTAAATTTCAACTTCCAACATTAAACGTCGTCTATGAATATTCTCTCTTATATTTGATTATTTTAGAGATTTTTCAGATAATCTATGCTATTTCATGAACAAATTTAATTTACGAAATGTGTGTAGTGTTTAACACCCGCTTTTACTACATACGGCACCGCAGGCGATGACACTGATGATACATGAGATGAAGATGGATCATCGGTGGAATGAGATGGCGGGGGAAATTGGAGGTACCGGAGAAAACCCACCCCAGCGCCGTGTTTTCCACCACAAATCTCACTTTGTGGTCATCTGGGATCAAACCCGGGCCGCTTTGGTGAGAGCCAAGCGGTCTAATCACTGAGCCACGGCGCGGCCTATTTAATTTGCGGTTTGCGTTTTGCAGTTATCTACAAGGGTAAAGCTTTGCCCTCTTAATCGTAACACAGGAAGCTCTTTTTCTCAAACTAAGAGGTTCCCCAAACTTTCTGTTGTTCTTTTTTGATATATTTAGTTACTTTTAACATCTGACGATGCTTTTAGGAGTGCCATTTCCTGCATATCGC
This sequence comes from Mantis religiosa, assembly GCA_030765055.1. NCBI lineage: Eukaryota > Metazoa > Arthropoda > Insecta > Mantodea > Mantidae > Mantis > Mantis religiosa. The sequence goes on from CM060947.1 coordinate 79,322,823, forward strand.
CGATAAGTATGAGATTCTTTAAGAAACTCAATACATGCAAAAACACATTGTTCTATGGTTTAGTCTGTTGGAACAATTAAAGATACGTATTACATCTTTAAGGCCTGGTAAAGTAGATTAACATTTCAGTGAAAGGTATGAACTGAAGTTTACTATTTTGCCTGACAAACAAAACCAAAATCACCACACCGCAAAGTAGAAGTTAGGAACAAAGATCCGTAATGATCCTAACAGCCCTTTACGCTTTAATGAACTCTATTATAACCACATTCCTCTTATAATAATGAATACCGAAAAAAATAAAATAAGCAAATTTATTTTCTGCTACTGGTTGCAGCCAAATAAGCACAGTAGAACTTCGTTTAGGTGGATCAACTTGGACCAGCATCAATCGGACTTAACGAAAATCCCGGTTATCCAGAGAATGGTGGAAAAACGATAAAAAAATATGTACATCACCGAAATATTTTAAAAGAGTTTATAAATTAGTATCAGCACACATTCACATAAAAGCCCATACACTGTATTTACTACAATTGACAATGTACGAGTATTTCACAACATACGAAGGCGGTTCAATAAAGAATGATCCTAATTGTTTTACGGTCATAATTGTTCACACTAAAATTCCATCTTATTATATTCTGTTAGCTTAATGTGAAACAAACATGCCGTAGTAGTTTCATTGTTGGTACTCCTGCTCCAACCTGTGAGAATCAGGCAAGTTCTGACATGTTCAGTATCACCTACCGCTGCAATGGAGGTAACACGCGAGGAACAATATGCGTCTTTGAAATTCTGCTTTCGTATCAACAAATCTTCAGTTGAGGCCTATACAATGTTACAGGAGACCTATAGAAGATCTATTCTTTCCTACAGCACAGCTTGAAGGTTGTTTAAAATGTTTAAAGAGGGGAGACAATCAATTTCAAAGGAAGGTGGACCCGGTGCTCCAGTTACTGCACTTACGGAAGAAAACATCAACACTACTACTGCCATTGTGAGAGGGGATCAATGAATTACCTTAAGATCACTTTCTGAAATACTGAAAATTTCATTGGGTGCCACCCACACGTTGGTGACAAAAACATTACACAAGAGACGTGTTTGTACGCGATGGGATCCAGGACTTAATTCCCGAACAAAAGGACATTCGCATGCAGGACTGCATGCAGTTAAAGTTGCTATTAGAGGAAGATCCGGAGTTTCTTTCAAATGTCATCACTGCTGATGAAACTTGGCTACATCATTTTGATCCTGAGAGCAAACAGCAAAGCTCAGTGTGGAAATCTCCTTCATCACCAACCCCCAAAAAAGCAAAAGTGGTTGCCTCCACTGGGAAAATTATGGTCATCTCATTCTTTGATATTCATGGAATGGTTTGTCAGCATGTTGTACCTGCACACACATCAGTAACTGGACAATACTACAGGGATGTTGAAAAAATTTCAAATAAATATCAGGCGCGAAAGACCACATTTCCGTGAAGCAGGATGGATGCTGCACCACGATAATGCGCGGCCGTATATTGAAAATGTTGCTGAATATCTTGCAAAAATAACGTGAAGTGCATCCCTCATCCTCCCTGTAGTCCACATTTAGCCCCATGTGACTTTTTCTATTCCCTAACTTGAAGAAACGGCTTCGTGGGAGGCATTATCCATCATCAGAAGCAGTGGTGAAGGCTGCGGAGGCGATTTTGAAGGATCTCTCATGTCCTGATGCTGCACCACGATAATGCGCGGCCGTATATTGAAAATGTTGCTGAATATCTTGCAAAAATAACGTGAAGTGCATCCCTCATCCTCCCTGTAGTCCACATTTAGCCCCATGTGACTTTTTCTATTCCCTAACTTGAAGAAACGGCTTCGTGGGAGGCATTATCCATCATCAGAAGCAGTGGTGAAGGCTGCGGAGGCGATTTTGAAGGATCTCTCATGTCCTTGAAGACTGCTAAAAACGCTGAGACAAGTGAATTGCATACAGGGGAGACTACAGCTGGTTCATCAACACTGAATCTGAATATCCTTCATTTTTATTTTCAGTAACAAGGCATGATGCAATAATGCATTCCTGAGTAATCGGTTTAAAATCTCCATAAATGTCAACGTATTCTCCATCAACATCGAAGAACCATCCATACCTTTAAAAATACCCATAAAATATTCTTACACACTTATTTCTTCCCCTTCTTTGGTATTTTTTCTGGCAGGTCACACACACCAGGCCACAAATGTTTCCATGTCTTTATCAAAGTTTCTCCTTCAGCCTGGTCACAATCAGGTGGGATGACTGCAATGAATTCGCCCACTGGCAAGAGAATTTGAGTAATTTACCTACCTAGAATAGCAAATTTATCGTCTCTAAAATAATTATTTATTTACTGCGCTAAGTATATATACAGGGTGTCACAAAATAGACCAACAAACTTTGGGAGCTGAAAGATAAAATTACTTTAGACACTTTATTACACCTAAGGGTGTAATGTATTGAACTTTTAGTTATATATCCGGTATATATTTCAAAGCTGATCTGGTTTTTCCAGATATCCGGATAAAAGAGGTCCGAGTTAACGAGGGTTTACTGTATACACTTATTCACTAATCTTATTTTCAAACATATAGTTTTATACATCAGAAAACTAATGCCTCTGCTGACTCTTGAGTATACTATAAGCTTGTTTTCGGCTCATTTAGCATCCTAGACGTGTGAGTAGGTCAGTTTAAAAAATTACAATTTTAGTGTAACAATAAATTGTTAGATTTTATATCCAAAGATAAAACTATTTCAATAACAGCCAATTAACTTATCTAGAATATAAAGTCCCGCTGCGCGACGCCTCTATTTCTATACTTTGGCACTATGGCATTATGCGATTCGACCTTGCTAAGTTATGTGTTTGCCTGATCAGGTTATACTACATTTTATAATTAGACTAAGCTATTCGCATGAAATTAGCTCCTATAACTGGTTTACAATATATGATAAATATATTCCTATCTCTCTGATTTGAGTGATTACCTCAGTGCACTTCAAAGCCTACGGCAGGCGTACAACTACCACCCTATTGTGCAGGGTATCCAGGAAACCTTAAACGTTTTATACGCTTCTGGCGTTAGCGTGGTGTGTGCATAGATCCCTGGTCACGTAGGCTTGCAGGGGAATGAAATGGCGGATTCGGCAGCCAAGATGGCTACCATGAAGCCCAGGGTTCGAGTACCATCTGTGACATCGGAAGATTTTAGGGCCGTATTGCGGACAGCTGTGCAAACCTGCTGGCAGGAAGAGCTGTCCGCTCTCCGCAATAATAAGCTTAGATCTGTGAAAGAACTTCCGATTCCCTGGGTTACCTCCTGTCGTTCATCTCGTCGCGAGGAGTTGAGTTTGGCTCGGTTGCGTATTGGGCACTGCTTTTTTACTCATAGTTTTCTTTTTTAAAGGGAGCCTGCTCCACTGTGTCTGTTTTGCAACGAAGCGTTATCTGTCCGACACGTGCTGCTAGAGTGTTTTTACCTAGCACACATTAGGACGTCTCTGCAGCTGCCGGCAAGCTTTGTAGAAATGCTAGCAGATGATAATAATGTAGTGCAGAAGGTTTTTAAATTCTTTTCTGGGTTAGACTTTAGAATTTAACGATGGGAATTTTTAGCAGGTTTTGATTTATGATTTCTGTTATGTACGTGTATTTTTAATAAGTTTATTTGCATTTGTATAGATTTTAGAACGATTTTTATCTGGCTTTTGCCATGACTGGATTTTTAAAGTACGCTGATGACCGCTGTAGTTGAACACCCTTATACACATCATCATCATCATCATCTCACTGATTAGGTTGGTTAGATGTGAATAGATTTCTATTGGATGGAAGTAGCAACGAACATTAATATAGTTGGTGAAGGATATAACCACCAATAATTCTCAGGAGACAACGAAAACTTCTCAATCCGCAGATGTGATACGTCTTCCATTCATTTCATCCATTAATTTCTAATTAATACAAATATATTTTCAATTTAGATTTACAAAATCCTTATAGATATAAAAGGATACCGCGGAATAAAGCATTAAAAAGTGGATCACAGGTGTTGCTTTGTAACTCTAATTAAAACTAAAATAGTGTTATTGATATATTGGCCATATTAGGCAATTTTATGTCTTTAGCTAGTAGATATTACTGCTCTGTCCTTATTATAGCTTCCAGTACTTGGCGGAGCAATTACGACATCGTCACTTAATTGACAGATATCTGAAATCTTTCCTTGATCCTCTTTGCACAGATGAAACATAACTAATACTTATCTGAAAATTACGTACATCATTAACTATGCATATTAATTAATTATTTGAAACTTCAAACTAATTACAACGAATAGGTCGGAAAAGTTTAAAAACTCAAAGAGTTTTGTTATAGATAAATTGTTTGTTTTGACTATCTCTACAACTATTGTCTAGTGAGATTTCGTCCATAGCTTACGATTTAAAAATGTATACAGAATTCTTCGGGAATGAGGAGTACTTCAAGGTTATTCATAGAAAATTCAAGTTATGCATGTTTTATGTATGTTAAATTTATGGTATTTGATAAAAATTATTATTTATTTTGAGAAAATGGAAAATAACGAAAGTGTACAGTAGTTAATGATTTTTAAGCGAGAGTATTTTCTTTAAAATGTTTATTTTTGGCAAAATATCTAAGTCCTGGAATGAAAAGATTTAAATGATTATTCAAATATATTTAATAATTTAAATAAGTAAAAAGAATTATTTAGAATATTGAATAATTGTATGAAAAGGTTATTATACAAAATTTATCAAGAAATGTATAAAAGTTGAATGATGTTACTTTGTCGTTATGGCAACGGCAAAAAGACTATATAAACACCAGGACTGGAGATGATTTCTTCTTCTTCATTTGACTTCCATGGTGAAAGGACTTGTGAGTAAGTCCGCAAATAGACGCTCATGTGCAGAGGCAATTTTTGTTTGTAAGAATATATGTATCAGTATATTTTACTTGGTGTAACAGAAACGTGATTATTGCTGAACAGTTAAAAGGATTGCACCAGAGAATATTTATATCGATTGATTTATGTTAAAAAGTTTCATTCTTAATAAATCTCAAGATTTGGAGATTCGTTGGGGAAATTATAAAATAATGCTTTATTTAAAACAACATTATCCTTCCATATCCGCGACCTTCCCTGAAAAGAAGAGTCTATGCTGATATCAGAACAGCTGAGGACTACGAAGAAGTCCATCATCACCCAACTTCTTTCTACACCCCACATTTGAACATTTTGTTTCAGGAATATCGAATTTTTGGGCGAAATGTGGTCGTTCCTAAACTTATCTATAAATATTAGGTAATAAACAGCATTTTCTGAATATGTTCCTTTTATGAACGTATCGTTTATCCAGTTTTGTCCCGTGGAATCAATAAAATCGGTGATTATTAATCGAAGTGAACTAGGAATGCAAGAAGATTAGCAAATCAGTAAGTTTGAGGATGGAAAGCGCAATTTACATTGTTCATGAAGCTGGAAAGAAAAATGAGAACAGAAAGATTTACGATTTACGGTTCAGAAGTATGTTTGTTACTGCTTTGAGTTGCTAAAGAAAGAAAGAAAACAAGAAAGGGGGACATTAGAAGAGAGTATAAATTGCTAGAAGCTTTAAAGCTCTCTGTTTTTGCATGGTCAATCTTAGGAGTAATTAATGTTTTCACTGGGTGTAAAGTGCCATATTTAGTAGCTCAGCATAAATGCATTAGTTCTTCCATTACGGTAGACATATCGAGAAAACCAGAGTGCCACATATAAATTCCCATTTCTCGACTGCAGCTGCAGGGACGTGTCTCCTCCTCTCCCTAGGGATTCACCGTGGGATGCAAATGGGAAAACTTCGTATTCCTTCCACACCTCCCAGGTCGTGCTGTAGTCGGTGTACCGAGAAGAAAACCATACAACGTCAAGAGAGAAACAGTTTCAGAAGGAGATTAATACAATAGAACATAAACGTCCATTCTACCCAGTGTCTACGAGGAATATATGCCGAGAAACAGTCTTTTCACTTTTAGGAAGATTTAAAACTATACAACAAATTACATTAAAAGTCCCCTTACTAGGGATGCTGTATCCTTTTACCTGGCTCAAAACTGTTTCACTCCAGTATGTTATTATTGAAGTATTTTTATGGTTAGAGTTAAATTTTTAGTTAAATAAACCAAATAATATATCCATATTGTGATTCAAATGTTTCCATATTTACTTTACTGTAATAGAATTTATAAACTTGTAATTTGAGGTTAAAAAGGTTGTGATAACTCTGGATCAATTCTTATATCTATAAGTAATTTCAGTTGCTAAAAAATACTGTATATTTATAACCAATGATCTACAGAAATAGTTTGTAGAAATACACCTTTCCCTTGTAACTTGCACTTGTATATGTAAGAGGTTCTTTATAAGTAAAATAATAATTCTTTAATTTCAATGTGTTTCGTTCTATTAGTATTAAGAATTTAAAAATTAAATCCCTTGCGCCAGAGTAAACAATCCAGTGTATTTTACACTAACCAGATACAATAGTTTTAATTGCGAAGTAAATTAAAATGTGTTCCAAACAGTAGAATATGTATCTAAATTTTGTAATCCTATTAATAAAATTTTGTGCCTGATGGATTTACTTTGCTTACAAAGAGTGATACAAAGTATATTATACTTAAAATTTAGGCCTCTTAATCTACATTTCAAAATCATTTAGAGTATTTTCCTATTACTATAAATATCACTATACGATAGTACTGAATAAAGTTAAGGCAAAGCTAATCTGCTTTTATGGATCACAATCTCATATGTTCACCTTCCTCTAGTTCCCAGATCGCAATTCTTTTAACTATCGTGGCATTGTTCCTGTAATGAAAATGCAGCATAGATCATCAAACAGTACAATTAAGGTGTCAATGGATTTAAATACCATTCAAAATAGGTGAGCAACCCTGATGTGTTGCACTCACGCGAATTTTTGTACTTTTGTAGTAACTGATTTTACAAACGTTATTTTTCATCCCAAATGAAGACGATTCCTAAGACTATCCTATAAATATTCAAGAATGCCATCCATTTATCCTAAAAGGCTTAAAGTTCCTTAAACATCTGGAAGTTTAATCAGTATTATTAAAGCTCTAATATCTCGATGTACGCTGTTCGCAGACATTCTCACTGCTGCGTCGGTGAATCACAACAACTTCTAAATTCATTGGCCAACTACAATTGAACTAAGACTGCCTTTGGGCTGTTTGATTCGGTCACAGAATAAATGGTCGAGAACCGAAATCTCTCGAATTGAACGAAAGGAATATTGTCGGAGTCGAGCCGTCTGGAAACATTCATGCGCTACAACGGAGAGGTTGCTTCCGTCTCATGACGTTAGCGATTGTCCTCCAATGTTCCATTATTTGTTACTCTAACGCTTAATTTCACCAAAAGATGTTAAATTTGACATTAACAAATGTAACGTAACGATTGTCACAGCGCTAACAAAGCTCTTAAATTTCTTGCATTTCACCTGTCTGTTTTCTGAAAAATTTAACAAACCCGTGTTAACGCCAAGAAACTTGTAAATGTCACAACTATAGAAGGCTATGGATGAGTTGTATTATTTTCTGAACGTACTGCGATGTGCCATTGTTTTCATTTTCGTCTGCCCAAGCTGCAAAATGGCGGATGAACAAAATCATAAATAAAGCCATGAGATAAATTTCTCATCGATGAAGAAAGAATTGTTAATTCAATTGGTGACGAGGTGTAAGGATATCGTGGAAAATAAGAGGACGGATGCGGTGAATGTACAAGAGAAAGATGTCACGTGGAAAAATATTGGAAGCGAATTTAATTAAATTGCATGTGTCAGTACTACAAGCACCAAACAACTTGTCAGTATTACGTAAATTTAAAACGAGGAGCGAAGAAAGGCAAGTGACTTGAACGTTTCAAGACGGGAGGTGGACAATGTATTATCCACATAATTCAGTGAATTATAAAATCGCAAAGTTATTAATACTTGAAGCAAAGGCGAAATCGGCATATTACTTTCAATGCATATTCTAACTCAGTATTACGTAAATTTAAAACGAGGTGCGAAGGATGAGTGACTTAAACGTTTTAAGACGGCAGGTGAACAATGTATTATTCACATAATTCAGCGAATTATAAAATCGCAAAGTTATTAATACTTGAAGCAAAGGCGAGATCGCCATACTCCTTTCGAAACATGTTCTAACCTCTCTTGTACTTCCGCAGTAACCTTCATAGCAACATGTTTCGACAGTTTATACCTCAGTAAAACATTTTCTTCGGATGGCTCCTCAAAATCATTTCTCCTCATAGGCCGTACTCTATTACGAATGCCATTTAGCAAATCGTCATCAACAGCTGAGTTCATGCTCGCCATCTTGACCATTTACAATTGTTATGGACTTAACTTCAGAAATTTGGCCTGTTAGTTTAACAGAGATTTTACAAGAATTATTACGCTAACACTTGTTGCTGAAATGCAATTTTTGTTGTAACTATTGCTAAACTCGTGTTAAGTCTTAACATCTGTTTGTGAAATCGGGCATAAGGGAGGCAACGTAAACGGTGGAATGGGATGACTCTCAATTAACTCCTTTAAGGTATATGCTACCGCCGTGACAATATATATTAGAACAAACTGTTATGTACACTTTTTAATGAAAATAAACAAGTTTAAAATTAGAATTAAATTAGATAAACTATTAATTTGCTAAAAAGATAATGGGTAAATGATTTACTTCAAATCACTAGGAGGTAAAGAGGTCCTTTACAGATTGGTTTAAAGTAATTTATATATTATTATTAGTAACTTATAACGTGATAAGGTTTTTAAATTTCACAATTAGTCATTTATGTGCCAAATGACTTATTATAAATTATTTGGGAAGCACCCGATTGAAAATAAGAGCATTAGTAATCTTAAACGGACTGAAGTAACCGATGTTTGGTTTATGAAAATCAGTATATATAATTTTTAGCGAGGCGCATTTTATCAGTTAAATGATGCAGTAGCATGGAACAAATTTATATTTATTATCGCGGCGAAAAGCACAGAAATTTCGTTGCCGAGAGATAAGCGTGGCTTGAGTACACAAAGAGCCTGCAGATAAAGATAACAGGCGGACAGTGCTTGCATAAGCAGATAAACATAGCGCTTGAGATAAGTGACTTGACGGCCCAGATAGGTTTTCACGTAAGGAAAGTTCCAGTGATATCTCGATTGACAGAGAATAGTTGTTTTTCTTATTTGCTCGAAAAGTCTCTCGAATTTATGAATGAGATATATAAGAGATTGTGACAGGCCAGCGGACAGTTGTTGTTCTAAAGACATGTAAACGGTGGAAGCTGAGTAAGCTGTTTGTTATTGCCACCGACCTTGGTGTTGTACATTGTGATATGTGATGTAATTCTGCTGCTACGCAGTATGTTTCTTGTGAAATAAAGAACATTTGGAATTTCGGCAAATTGGTCTTTTAATTCTAAGACCCCACAAAGTCTCAATATATATCATATCGAGAGAGATAGAGACAATCGCAGGGGGTATTCTAATCAAATTCTGAAACGATGTAGATTGACTTAAGAAAAATTCTGATGTAATAGACACAATATGTGTCTGCAATAGACATCGTTTGTTCCATTTATAACTTTTTATGGATTTCAGTATGCTTTTCACATTCACTCTTCTAACAACTGCTGCAACAGTAAAGTTGAAAAATTTATGCAAAAGGCGCGTGAAATGGATAATAAATTATTTGTTGCTATAATGTTGTCTGATTTTTAAAAGAAAATACGTGAAGGCCATCTGTTTCTCCACGTGTGTGCTTTCATTGTAGCCCAGCAGATCTCCTTTATCCTCTCAACACTCGAAACATAAACAAGGGTTCGAGTTGTCTCACCTCAACAAAAACATGCACAGTTAATCTGTACTAGCCCACTTTAAAAACAGAAATAAGTTGTTCATACATTCACTGCGTTGTAGCGTCTTCACATTTGAGTGCTTATAAATAATTTTTGCTCTATGTAACTAATGTTTCATACTTAACAGTTCTTGTTGCTATGCATTTTAAGTTGACATTCCCGCACAGTGCGGTAAGTATTTCTCCATAGAAACACATATAGCCGATGCACGTTCTAAAATGTAACATTTATTTCCAATTATATTTATTAATATTTCAGCTAATATCTTAACTACTAAAATACAGATTCATATAAATACGCATAGTACAAAAGATAATGTTCAACACACATGTGGTAAGCACATAATGGAATCTCGAGGATTGAAAAAACTCGTTACAAGTGGCTCGTTTTTTCAAACATTTCCTTTTTCCGTATTAAGTGTTTGCCACATTAGTATCGCAAAATATTATTATTAACGACTTTGTTAATTGACATAGTGATATCAACGACGCTGGTATGCCGGAATTTTGACCCACAGGAATTCTTTTATGTGCAAGCATATCTGACATGGGACTGTCGCTTTTGGATAAACGGAATAACATGTTCATTGATAAGGAGCAAACTCTCGTCTCATATAAATGTGATTAATGGGCATGCTTAATTTGTAAGATTACTCACTCAGACTGATCAATGTTCACTATTTCCTCCAAAAACGTTTTTCGGTCTTTGCTTCAGGCCAATCTTCAGTGGGTTCTGCTCCATCTATTGCCAGAGGACGTCCATCTGACTCTCCAAGAAAGTTAACGCTCATCCCATTGAAGATCTCCTGATTTTTAATGCCGACTTTTGGAACTGGAGCATTGGGGTTGGACACACATGATTGGTTGTTACCTGTGATATTAACAGGTGGGAGTTGCTTCGTCTCTGGATGTGAAGAAGTTAAACTGTTGGATGTTTGTTGTGGCAAATATACTTCCTCTTCTATCTCAGTTTCTGGAACAATATCCTGGTTACCAGTTCTCTGTTGAAGTAGATGCACTTTCTCTTCCATCTGCCATGTTACTGTCACTGTCATTGTCATTATTATTATTTATTATCTTTGGTTATTATTCTATTATTATTCCTTTATTATTAAGAGCAAGTGAATAGCTGAAGCAGTACGTATAGAGCAATAAGTGCTAAAAATGTGTTAGCTCATGTCTGATGAACTAAAAGCCGTGGAAATACAGTCTCACCTCACAAATCGCTGTGGCATAATTTGGATATGAATGAGCATGAGGTGGGGCGTGGCGTGGCTGGTCTAATGCTGACTACCCAGTGAGGTGAGTGTGACGTTCTACTGTTCAACATGCGAACCGGCTCGCTTTGCTGAACCCTACTGTTAATTTCTTTACGCACTGAAAATTTACTAATTGCAAACTTTTGTTTTGTTCTCATGTTACAGAGCTATTTTTTTCTGACGTTCACTGTCCAAACCCCATGATTGTGGCACATCTGGTTTCAGAGATAGGAAAAGATAATAAGAGTGACTAGAATAAAAGAAAATCAGTGACGGTGTATGAAGAAAAACACACGTGCTGATGCATTTTGCAACTTGCATTCAGTAAAGTAAGGATTTTTGACAATGCAAATCTGCTTATCCAAATTAACAATTATGCCCCTTAAGAAACTAAGTTCTAATGTTCCTTGTAGTGACTGCGAGGCAACTAGTAAGCTTTTACATAAGCACGCTAGAAATGTTAACTTTCATGAGCATTCGTTTTTCAAACAGCTGTCAAATGAGGAAGTTTTAGAACTACACATTTCGCTCAGTGTCGAGAGTTAATGGTGCGAGTGTACGTATTCTGTGCTGTACATAGTTAAAGAGGCCAAGCAATTTACTAATTAAAAGGTGGCATTTTTAGGTCTTCTGGAAAACACTGTGCAGTAAAAAACGTGCTACTAACTTTGATGATTTTCAAAAGGATGTTTCAAGCAGAACAATTATTATTATTTATAAGGCAAAGATGAATATCGAAAATCCAAAAGGCTAACCAATTTAATTAAGTATAAAAGCGAATATATTGACCCTATATCACTGCAGGAGGAATTATGTTTGAAGAGTTTGTGCTTTCGTACTATCCCTTATATAGAATTGAAGGAGGTGTTTGTATTATAATTGCGGTACATCGAGCGATAAGGATCTTAGTTTACTAGTTAGGTGGTTTCAGGGAGACAAAGATAGATATGCCTTCCATCTCTATCGGACGTTCGCTTTAGAACTTGCAACGCAAAGAGAGCACAATCGTTGTATTGGCTACCCTCATTTTCATTCTTACTTTATAGCTACTCTAGTTCGCAATCGTTTGGTTCCAACCCTTCTTGTAGCCTCAGCTTTGTACCTATTGCAAAACATAGTTACTGGAAATGCACTCTTCCATAAAAGCGAAGCTTTGCAGGATATTGGTTTCTCAACAGAAGACCATTGCAGAACTCTTTTGTCTCTTTTTAGCTTTGTCTCTTATTTCTTTGCATGCATTTGCCCTTCCTGTAAGTTTGAAAACGAAGGAACTGCTTTTTAGCTGCTTGAGACGCTACTGCACTGTTTTCCGAATTCCTTCCACTGTCTCTTAGCGTTCGACTCACACCTATTCCTTTACAGAACCTAAAATGAGGCAGTCAGGGGTGTCAAGTTTGTAGTGTAGAGAGGATAGTGTAAGACTTTTCCAACCAAATGCCCCGATCTACACAGTGACACGAGTACTGTACGGAATCACGTTCAGCTGTTGCAGAATGACTTTTCCTAGACCTTTATCACCCATTGTACCACAGAGCTTCAAAGTTGCCTGGACACATAATTTTATGACTTATCCAGTTCAAGAAATTCAAACTAGAATGCATCCCAGAAGACACTGCTAATAGCTTTCTCCGCAGATTATACCATCTTCACTTTCTTCTTCTATACCAAATCAAAATGCTGACTTTCCATTACCTTGCATTTGTCTTAGGCCTGTTATGACGAGCCAGCATTCATCCCCTGTCAGAGCACTGACGAAAAAATCACCAATTCATTTTGAAATCTCTCACGAAGGTTTCTGGGGATGATTCTTTCTGAAGTCTTGGTTCATTGAACATAGGACCCCAGGGCCAAACTTTTAGACAGCCTAATTTATCAGTTATTTCTTGCATTGAACTAAATCGTGCTGGCGCTCATGCAAATATCTGCGTAGGTATGATGAAGTCTGAAGTGAATTACGGCAGTAGAATTTTCTCCTTTAACATGGAATTTAAAGACAGCAACTGTTGACAGTTTTGGAAATACTTTGGTCAGGTAGTGCAAGCTAATTAGTTACAGTGCACAAGTTATATATTTTGTAGATTACGAACCTTCAATCGCTTTTATTACAATATTTGTAAATGTAATAATAGGTTTTTCATCTCACATTTCCTATATGACTATCGGTATGGCGGACCACCTAATCCTTGTTTCACATAAACTAGCCCCGTATCTCTTAACGGTCACGTGACCTTATCACCTCTCATTGGCAGTTGTTGTGGTATAGACTGTTGTGCGGTAAAAATTAGTTCGTTATTTAATATGGTGATATATCTTTATATGTTGAAAGAGAATTGTCAAATTTATATTTTCGTAACTGTTCTAATTAAATATATTTCGCAACAGAGTTGATTTATCTGAAATGCATGTTAATTCTTAAACGAAGTAAACAGGAAGTTCCTTTGCTCTGAAGCACATGGCACGATAGCACGTGATATTGCGGTAGCGATGACATATTTGTTTATGTGACTTTTATCACTGACATTGTTTAGAACTGGATTAGTCATACATCGCCATTCGAAGGTGTGTTGTGCCGAGTGCGAGAGCTAAATTATTTTATTGATCGTTTATTGCGCGTGTACTTATTATATGTATAATGGCAGAGTCTACTTACAGTTTTTCGCTGAAGTATTGCAAGGCAAAACCTTTGCAAAGCGGCGAAAAAAATTGTGGTGCATGTGTTTAATGCAATCATAGAGAGGAATCCATCTTTGTCAATGAGAGAAGTCCAACAGCTGTGCTCTGAACTAACAGGTGTGAGTGTTAGATGCGTAGGAACATCGCGACATTAAGTTGAGAAAACAGGAAAACTTACCACTCCAGGGGCGATATTTCTGTATGGCGAAGACGTTATTTAAGGACAATCAGACTGTACCGGGATACAAACCGCAAAATACACTACCTTGATGACACTTGGGTGAATGAAGGACACACGACAAGTATGGCGTGACACGACTTTAAAGACTGAAAGATGAGCATTTTTGCAAGGTATGTGTGCTGGTTTTAAAAGATCCCAGTGGAAAAGGCCGAAGGCTTTTCATTTTAAACTTGTTTCAGTTTCATTGCTCATTCATTCAGTTTCAACTTGCTCAGTTTCATTATAAACTTCATTATTTTTGCATGCCTTCACATTCTTATTTGTATGATTTTATCTATCTTCCTGGCAATTATTATGACGTTTACTGTAGTTTTAAATGTGATGGGAAGGCACTATGGCGCGAAAGCATTAGCCAATTAGGATGAAAGGGAAGGTAGTTGTACGCGGAGTGATATATGTCAACTGGGCAACGTTATATGAAACAGATTAGTTTTTTTTTTTTGTTTTGTTTTTTTTTTTGTGGAACGTTAGTCATTAATATGTTAACTATAATAATTTTGTGCAGCAGTAAGGGGCTTACATACTTTCAGCTTTTTATTTGTAATACGACGTTCTTACACGAAAGATTAGGAACATACTATTCCGGCCAAAAATTCAATGACGTAGATTTCATTGAAAATACATGTTTTGAGGCACCTCAAACCAAATAAAATATATTTTCAGATAAAGTATCCGTGTTTGCATGAAAAGTTATGGTGTATATAATCAATAAGTGCAAAATTGATATTGTTCTTCCAAGACATAACATATGTCGAGACCAGCGTAACTTGGATGGAAAAATACATTTATATGTGAATGCTAAAATATATAACGTATAGTTTTTATAAGAAACTTTATTAAAAGGTATCCAATAATTACGTTAGCTACAAGCGCAATTGCTAAATATACGTGTGTGAACAGCATAACTAAAAGAGAAATGTTCGATGATGGAATTTAGGTCCAGGATCTTCTGTGAATTCAATAAAGATCTTAAAGAAGATCCCCTTCCATTTCAAGCTTGTTTTAAATGAAATCATTTAAATAGGTTAACACGAGCTTTCCTTGAATACACTGTACTATGCTTAAGATTTAGTAATGCATCTCGTGCAGCCATTAGCTATTTTTATGTTAATAGAAAAACATTCAATCTGCAGGATTTGGAAATGAGGAAATTCTGTTTTCTGTTACCTTCTCTTCAGTACATTTTGTAATCCAAGAGACAGACAAAATCTTACTATTTAAAAATGTAAATCTCATTCATAAAGGTCAGCGGCGTGTGCGTTTTTCCATATGCATCCTGCACATGGTCTCTACTGTTATCGGTCGCGCATGTAAAAAACTGCAGGTAGCTATATCCTGACTGACCGCTTTTCTTATTTACAAGAATTTTTCTAAAAGTTAGCTTTACTTAAGGCTGACATTAATGATTTGAATGGAACTCCATATGTTTATGAATGCTGAAATGTTCATAACAAGATTTCCTTTTCCTCTTTTCAATTTATTCAATTTTCTTATTATCCTATTAGTAGGGAGCGGATTTAGAGGCACTAAAACTAAGTAAAATAGGCAGGCAAAAAGGCACTAAAATGGGCAAAATAGGCACTTAATAGGCACTAAAAATGTGCTAAGTAAACACTTATAAATACACAAATTTGGTAAATCGGTAGAGGACCTGCCTGCCATGCTAGGGGTCCCGGGTTCGATTCCCGGCGGTGGGAATGGGGATTTTTCTCCAACCAAGCTAATTCCCCATCTTCCCCAGAGTCTGGAAGTATGAATGAGAGTGTGAATGTGTGTGTGTGTGTGTGTGTGTGTGTGTGTGTGTGTGTGTGTGTGATCTAATGATTAAAAAAAACGAACCTAACGAATACGAGTTTACACCTTCGGTATGTTCCAAAGGATAACGGCCGTCGATATGACCATTGTAGTTAAAGGCTGTAAATGGAACAAGTATAAGAAATGAATAAAAAAATAAATCGCTAAACACATATTATTTTGCGGTTCCCTAGGCGAAATATTTTTACATTTATTCCAAATTTAGTAAATGGCTTCACAGCAAGCTAAAATAACAGATATTTTCCTATAATTAAAATACATATAAATACACTTCACGGAGTAAGAACCATAATATGCAGAAAGGTGTGAAGTAATTAACTATGTAAAAAACAAAAACATGGGTTTGTGGAGAGGTGGGGCTTAAGTGTAAAAATGCAAATATCTGAAGCTTTCCTTAGAGTTTTTTCAAATGTATACCATTTATTTCTGTGATCGATAAAGAATGGAATAATAACAAGTTTCAGCCTTCTAGTTACAATAGTTTCTGCGGAATTAACATTTTATGTCTAAATTAAGGCGATTTTGAAGATGTCCCACATATTGTAATTTTAAAAATAAATGCTTCGGGTATAAGTTTCTGCGCCCACTTTAAACAATTAATGACTTGTATCTATGTGATATATCTGTCTTCGCTATATCAACGAAAGGAAAAAATAATCATACCTGTTTAACAATTTTTATCTTCCTAAGCGTTTTCAGTAAGAAGTAAGCATTATATCCTTTTCAATACGAATAACAAAAACACAACAAATGTAAATGATTACACTTAATATGCAGTTTCCCCTACAGGCATGTTTAGAGTTCTATACGAATTAATAGAAACCTGCATCCTGTGGAAGCTTTTGAAGTTAGGACAATGTAGAAAATATGGAATCTGAGAAATCTGAGGTTAAAATTACGTAATAGCGGCTACGATACAGGTGTAGGTGTGTTATTTAAATAGTCATGTGACGTTTTCTGTAGTGCCGCTAAGAAACTATTTTATATAATTGAAGTATATCTATATTAATTTTAAGACAAAAACTAAATTTGGTATTGTTGTAAGTAATGGGTCAATTTGCACAGATGTGTCTCCTTAATAAACTCCTTTTTATATATCCAATGTGCAGCAGTAAGAAATTTCTCTTCCCCGAAAACCTCACGTTGAAACCAACAAATGCAAAGGCTGTTGTCACAAATTACAAGCAGAAGAAATTGGATAAAATGCAGTTTTAGGCACTAATAAGCAGAATAGTCACAAACGTATGATATAGGCTAATAATTGTAGGAAACATGCTTGTAACTTAAAACCCTACGTTTCTGAACAAAAGGTAAAATAGGCAAATAGGGCAAAATCCGCTCCCTACTTATAAGTGTGCTTTCAGGTTCGTGACGAATGGCGGAGCCAGACAGATGGAGGGAATTCCTGCGCATTGTGAACGTTTTAAGTGTTGGACGTTGTGTTATCGCTGCCCTCAGGTATGGTAGATGCTTTCTGACAATGGATCGGAGTGTTGAGGGCTGAGCAGTGGGTTGGTGTGCCGGGTTGAAGAATTCTCAGCATTTTTTAAGGCTTCTGCACTTCTCTGTGGATTGACTGTCTGTGACCCTTACCTCATCGCTTTGTCGCAGAGAGTGTTAACTGCAATAAATCTGCATGGAAATGGCAGTGCAAGAGCTGTCCCTCTCCGTGGTGTACACTTTACATTTACCACAATATTAAACAACTTTTTATTTCTTTTCAGGTTATGATTACTACAGTAAATAGATGTATAGGGATGAGGAAATCAAAACGATCTCAGGAATTGCATTTGAAATTGGAGAGGGAGCGATACTTAGGAACATATATGTATGTATGTATGTATGTATGTATGTATGTATGTATGTATGTATGTATGTATGTATGTATGTATGTATGTATGTATGTATGTATGTATGTATGTATGTATGTATGTATGTATGTATGTATGTATGTATGTATGTATGTATGTATGTATGTATGTATGTATGTATGTATGTATGTATGTATGTATGTATGTATGTATGTATGTATGTATGTATGTATGTATGTATGTATGTATGTATGTATGTATGTATGTATGTATGTATGTATGTATGTATGTATGTATGTATGTATGTATGTATGTATGTATGTATGTATGTATGTATGTATGTATGTATGTATGTATGTATGTATGTATGTATGTATGTATGTATGTATGTATGTATGTATGTATGTATGTATGTATGTATGTATGCATGCATGTATGTATGTATGCATGCATGTATGTATGTATGTATGTATGTATTTATTTATTCACTGCAATTGGGTACTACCCGGTGGTAGAGTTAAGAATACAGATAATGGAGCTTTCGTAATGTAGGATGAGGGAAACATCTATTTGCTCAAGTAAATAGTTCAATACCGTTGCTAATAGTTAATGGAGAGCAACCAATTTCAAAACCACGTGATACACTAGATGAATGACATGGAGCATTGAAAAAGGCGGGCTACAACGCTGATTATCAAAAAGTGATTTAAACAGCATTTGGACAATTTGCAATGAAAACAGATACTGGTAGTGCAAAAAGTAGAAACACGACTGTGGGATATAAACCTTCAGGAAATACAATCTTAATGTAAACAAAGCCATCATTACAGCTGTTAAATAAAAATGGGTGGAGAACTGGATATGAAAAGAAGGGGTATTGCATGGTTTAATTTAGGAAAGTTAAAGATTGTAAGATTCTTAACCATTTAATAATGCTAAGTGTATTACATTCATACTACAACTAAGTAGAACAACTTATCTAGTGGCTGCACTATCATAATTAAATCATTGCTTGGCAGTAATTTATTCCACTGAATAAATTCTGCTACACTCCTTTTTTCATGAAAAACACAATTCGCTGCGATATCTTCAGGCTATGTCCCTATTAATCTTCTTGATACAGAATTGGTATTCAATCGTTGAAAGCACAAGAGGGTTTGAATAGCTGTGAAGTCGCTTTTCATGTTTCATTGCCATGGTTCTTATTTCCTCACTGATTGGTGTCCAATTTTAAATCCTTATGGATGTTGTCATTCCTGAAGTACCATGGTGCATCAACGATACCATGTAGTACTTTGTTTTGAAAGTTTTTCATAATATCAGTATTAGATCTTTTGGTGCAGTCCCAGATCTGCAAGCCATATATCTAGATAAGTTTTAATATCTGCGTATACAAAAGCAATTTATTATGTATCGTAAGTTGAGAATGTCTTCTTAATAGACAATATATTTTTTATTCTTTATGCCAAGTTGTTCTTTCTTCTCTGTATCACGTGTCTTCCATTTTAGTTTAGCATCAAGTGTCATGTCCAGGTAGTCGGTTTGTATGCACATGGACTTAATTGTTTACTTATAAATACTTTTATGTTTGTGAAACCTATATGAGTTGATTTTGTCTCATTAAGTTTAATGTGCTACTTTTTAGCTCAGGCATTAACAAAATTGTTAGTGATAATGTAAATGGATTTTACCATTATGCGAGAAACAGGAAGCATATTTTGGTAGCATGCATGCAGACGAAGGTAGCTAGAAAAATTACTAACAGGTATACTTTTCATGGAGAATACATGTTGGAACTTCTTCCTAAACATTAAACATTGCGCAAACTTGTGCGCAAACATGTGTGTGAGTGTGTGTGTGTGTGAGTGTGTGTGTGTGTGTGTGTGTGTGTGTGTGTGTGTGTGTGTGTGTGTGTGTGTGTGTGTGTGTGACATTCATATAATTCATACATTTTCAGTATCGTGAATGTTAAGTAGTGTATTAAAGTTACAAAATTAAGTATATTTGCTAGAAAGCTAGAACGGTCCATACCCATACGGGTATGTTACATTACCTATGTGATCCTAAACTCATAATTAATGATGTTGTAATTTCTGTAAATTATTTTCATCAGGTTCAGTATAATGCCCATAACCTTTGTATTTGTCCATTTTTAAGCTATAGCTTTGATGAGGAGATCACTAGCATTTGCAATATCGAAAGATGTGCGGCCAGCAAGTTCTTGCGGCATTAAAAGCGGTGGACTACTTAAATAGAGAAAAACATCGTCTGCAAAAGGCGGAGGAAAGATCCAGACGGTAGGATGGAAGATATATAGCTTCTAGTGCCCCAGAAAGAAAAAAGGAGTGCTATAGATCAGTAGAAGAGCAGCTTGCTTGCAGTAGTACAAAGAGGAGGTCCAATCAAGTACCTCTTCAAGTAAATGCTGTGTTCTCTTTCTTGCTTCTTATCTTTTTTTTTTTTTCTTAACGTCTTGCAAACAACAGTAATGGCATTCCATTTTAAGTATTCTTAGAAATGTCCGTTGCTTTATTTCAAGTACTGTGTAATCCCGCAACCACATTCTTATATTCTCTGTAGTTGAGTAAGTGTAATATTCCATCCAGAAGTTCCCTACAAATATTTTACCAGAAATACATATTCTGAGGCACTTAAGTTAAAGAAAACATTTTTAGAAAGATGTTCGTCAGTGTTTATTTGTATGTATGTGCAGTTGTATCCGTGTATATGTGTGTGAACAGCCTAACTTAAACATAGGTTTTTGCATTTAAGTCATGGATAACCTTCAGGAAACTTCTTCACTCCAAATTATCTTACAACGAAAACATTTCAGAGAACCTAAAATGAAAAATGTTCTCTAACGATTTGAATTAACGTTTACATTATTTTGTTAAAAATTAAGGGGTTATATACTGAATTTTCTGGGAGTAGCCTTGAGGACCTGTTGTTTGGAAACGAATTTTGTATAATTGATAAACTGGGATGAAAAACGTCCTACTAAACAAGAATACAGAACTCATTAACGCACACAACCTGTTTGAAGGGAAATGCTTTATCGCATTAATCAGTTTCTAGATATTTTTGTTTAGTGGTTTGAAATTTCAAATATATAATCTTTCGCTTAAGATTTATATATATACACTTCGTTTTTTCTCGTGGTCATGCAAATAGATACAATTTTAAAGTGAGTCAACCAAAAACAATCACTGGGAAATGGGCTACACATTTAGCAGATTTTACAAACTTTTGTTCTTTAGCATACATTCACACAACTTTGAAAACCGCCCTGAAGGGACGGTTTATCACAAGGACAGTTGAGGGAATATTCCGTCTAAGGAAGATCTACGCAGAAGACCTACAAATTGGATTTAAGTAGACAACAAATGCTCCTTTTACAGCATTTCTAAAATTTATAAATATTGGGCAGATATTTTAGCTTCTGTTACAAACCGTGAGACATTTTAGCTCATACACTAAATTCAATGGCTGATGCAGTTTGCACATTTCAGTTAAAACCATCAAAACGCACTCCAAACACCGTATGAGGCTGAAAAAAATCGTGTAAAATTCGAGATGAGATTTGAGACCTGCTGTTACTTTTCTGTACAGAATCCTAAGCATTGGCCTAATGGTATTATCATGGTTGATTTACCACTGTTCAACTTCAGTTTGGTTCAAAACCTTCTACTAAGTTCCAAATTCTTACTATATTTTATCTTATTCCTTGGACCTATATCTTGATATGATACAATTAGCATTTTATTCCAACGTAAGGTTATACAAAACAATACCTGCCATCGTTCACTTTCTTCTCGCGCAGCCAGCCAGGTGAAAAGATGATTTGACATCAACGTTTCGGGAGTGTACATCTCTCCCAACATCAGGATATTTATAAAATGTTATACCACAAGTGAAATACTGGATATAACACAACTATAAACTAAGACAAAACACTATCAAAATTCGCATTACTGAACAAAAGACTGTTTTCAGTAAATTAAATGCCAGGTCAGGAGATGGCGTGAGTATAGAAAATTGTGTCAAAGAAATGTAACTACTTAACTTGATTATCAAGCTGTATTGATATTTGCTTCTTATATCGACGGATTTCCATTTTAAGGCCGGTTTCCAAGAGGAACTAAGCTGAAATCCAGCATCACGATTAAGCGTGCTCCTTTCAGAGGAAATCGCCAAAGTCTGCTTAATTCTCCGCTTCCAGTAACTGTTGCATTGTGCCAAGATGGTCGTCTCCCGAAAATTGGTTCTTTGGTCATTATCAAAACAATGCTCTGCCAGTCCAGACTTCTCAGGTTGCATTAAACGAATGCTCCGTTCATGTTCGATTATTCTAGTAGCGATGGTCCTTCCAGTTTGTCCTATATACAGTGTCCCACATTCACAGGGAATGCAGTACACTCCCGGAACTTGGAAGTCCAGTTTGTCTTTCACTGGCCTCAACAGATGTTTAATCTTCAGAGGTGATTCGTGATGGTCCTGATGTTGTATTTGGCGAGAATTCTGTCAAGCGATTCACTCTTGATATGTTTTTTACTGTAGGTGAATAATAATATATAGTTCCTGATAGGAATTTTATTGTGGATGGTATTGTGCTTGACCCAACAACCAAGTTTAAACCACTTTACACAGTCAACGTGGCATTATACCAGATCAAGGGCCATGTCAAAAAATCTGTACAAAGTGAGTTCTCATGATGAGCATATTATACGATAATAAATGTCATGCTTACCTTCCTCAATTGCAACAGATTCTGTGCGGACGCAACTTTTAACCATGAATACAAATGGAAACTGAGTTTTTAAAAAGTGATCACTTCGTGATGAAGTAATATTCCACAATAACCGAACTTTTAACCGTCATAATTGCACTACTGGAGTGCAGACAGTCAACACTGATGTCAGAAGTTGCATTTGAAGTACAGTGGAGCATCACTGGTGCAGAATATTAAGGGATCAGTAAAATAGACCGTACGAGTTTGAAGATAACTTCACAGGACTACAGTATCATATATTTCTGTAAGAAAAGATGCCATTGCTACAAAAAATTGTGCCATTAGTGAATAGGACAAGCATGTGATTATAGCAGGATGGAACTCCACCACACTGATCACTCATTTTAAGGAATCATATATAACCTATCCCCAAAAAATAAATGGCATTGTCCCCATAGTCTCATTAATTTCTTTCTGTGGGATCATTTAAATAAAAAGGACCGCCCTCAGTAACCGTAAAGAGCAAATTATCTACGGCCACTCATAAGTGAAGAATGCAGGCAGATTACACCGCCCATGTTAGAGCATGCAAGAAGATCTCTTCAGCAAACTACCTAAATGTACCCCGCTCCATATGAACTCTTGAACATTTACTTCGTTGATGAAACCTACGCCTTTTAGCGACTTTTTACTCTCTTAATCCTTGCCGTAGCATACTTAAAAGTCTGTTTTCAGTTGCAGTAGCGACACATGGTTCAACCTTGGAAGCAAAACTGAGAAATTTAATAGCTTCGACAGGCGCCACATAGTTAAAAACACCATAACACTCTATACAATTTAATTAACTTGTACTTTTTATGAATTTAACTCACAAGAGGGATAATAATAAATACGAAATA
This sequence comes from Mantis religiosa, assembly GCA_030765055.1. Classification (NCBI taxonomy): domain Eukaryota; kingdom Metazoa; phylum Arthropoda; class Insecta; order Mantodea; family Mantidae; genus Mantis; species Mantis religiosa. The sequence goes on from CM060947.1 coordinate 79,346,241, forward strand.
GAGAACTTAAATACAAGGGGAGAAAAAAGGAAAAGAATCGAAATAATTTTACTTAAGTATTAGATTTGAACTTCCAAACCTGAAATCCGTTTCACCACACTCCTGCCGCTAACTCACTCGGCTAAAATCCACAAATTCTATCCCTATTTGGGAAAACATTCCTCTTTAACTTTCCAGCATTATACCCATAAAAAACAATCATTTTAAGCCTTCGATATTGCGTATAGCACCGAATTTAAGAACAGAGTTATAATAACCGTTTGTTTGCTAGAAAGTATGACTATTTTCATATTAAACAAAAAACTGCGGGTTGCATACAAACGAAGATCTAGCGGTAGCTTTTTTTTTTTTTTTTTTTTAACTTACGCCCTCCAACGTTAAGTCATACCGGACGATGAACGAAATGAATAAAATGATGCTCAATGAGTCCGGAGTCAATGGAGCTTAGATTTATTCGACGTTTGTCTTCCAGGATAAGGGAAATCCTCGGAAAGAACCGTATCAAGGTAACTCGCCCTAACTGAGATTCGAACTACGGACATCTTGAACGTGAGGCAGACGCACTACCTTCTACGCTACCGAGGCGGGCAATAGGGGTAGCTGATACATTGATATAAGAACCAGCTCTTAGAATATTTGAGTATCGCTTGAAGTGTGCCGCATTTATTAATCCTCTTGCACCTACAAGTAAATATGCAGTCATTTTATGCTAATATTTATCTAGATTGCAGTAAAGTAAATAAAATGAAATTTGAAATACTCTTTTCGCAAAAAAATCGTAAATCCATGTGAATTTAACAGACTTTTCATGTTTGTACAGAAACAGCTATTTAAACACATCTGCAGTTGTAACCGCAGTATCAGGCAGCGATTAGGAGGCGGTGAATTAATCGAAATCAGACAATTAAAAATAATATAAACTAATATAAAAATGATTTGCTAATATAATATAAAATATTGTTATAATAATATGAAATTAGAATGGATAAAGTAATGATTAAAATAGCGGTTGACTTACAGAATAAGAAGGGAAGAATATAATTTAATATAACATATATACTAGCATCCAAGCAAGAGAGAGAAGATATTCTTGTAAAAATTTGTACACGCCGGAGAGACAGGACTAGTAAAAGTTCAATGTCTGAGAACTATAGAACATTTCCAGCCAGGAATGTTAGGGCTTTCAAAATGCAGTTGAGCATGAACGCCAAAGGGATTTAATTCACTGATTTGATAACGATGTATACCGTTACAAACAACTCAGAATAGGCGTTTCCCAACTCAGGGTGGGCTGAACGTCAATGAGTTAGATGAGTTTTGCAAACCAATGCGAAAATTCGAAATAAATGAGAAACCAATAATAATGTAACATTTGAGAAGTGTGACCTAGTTTGGTTATGTGATAAAGTTATAGAGGGGGTCAGAATAAGGTTCGAACTGAATCGTGAAGTAATAAAAACTTACTTAAAAGGTGATGCTACGTCAGGAAGGACATGTTCATGCGCGTTAAGAAGAGTAGTGATGAATTTCAGGTCTGAAAAATAGGGAAGTTAAGAATGGTGCAACCAGCGTAAGTGGAAGAAGTATTAGAAGTTTATTAGAGCAAAGTAGTCGCCGTATAAAGAAGAAATGGAAACCACGCTGAATTAACTTTAAACAAGTAATCCAGGGTTTCAAGTAAAATTTAATTTATGTTAGGAATATTACTAACAGGTGGTCACCGATCCAAGTCGGTAAGCAAACTTAGTACGAATTAAACCAAATAACTCTGCAACAAACAAAGTGTTATTAATATGACTGAGTAGCCAACAACCACTAAAATCCATTTCCTACAACCCTTCACCTGAGGATAAGATAACTCATAGCTGCAATTAGAACGCAATCAACTGGTATGCGGGTTTTGCCGCACAGTAATTCGTTTATTAAGAATAAATGCTGAAGTAAACTGAATTTGCCACTCAGCAGGAAATTCTTCCATTATGCTTTATTCAATAAGGCTGCATAATTGTTTTATTTCTAGTATTCGTCGTAAACATGAAGAGAAGCGGTGAAAACTGTTTCGGAGTTCATAGTTTTCCAGTAGTGCCATAGCAACTTGAGGGCATAACGAAGCTTTATCACTGGACAAATAATGTATTCTAAGTTTTACGTATAACAAAGCACAATTATTTTACTCCACCTAAGTTTCAATACAACTTTATTTCAATGTTGTAAGGAATTAGTTTAGCACTAAGCAGATACATCTAAGATGTTTTTGAATGCAAACATGTTCATGGTTTTTCTATAAGGGAGCTGAAATTAAAGTTTCATCGTAATAACTTTTAATGAGATTATTTATTTAATTGGACGTTCTAATGTGCCTTAATATTGCACAACCTACTATTATTTTGGTAATTAATTGCTTTACTTTAGAAATGTTTTCAGCAGCCCAATAAAAGCCGATGAGGACCACTAGTTAATAAATAGTATTGGATGTTGCGTGAGAGGAATTCGAAGCCCTAATAATCCAGATGCATATGTCACACGTAAAAGTTGCTTTGATGTGAACGGATATCATGCTATAGTAGCTTTATATTGCACGAGGAAACACATTCAGGCGTAAGTACATTATGTGGGTTCTGATCTGTAATGAAAACATTTGATTGACATTTTGTTTTAGTGGTGTTCACGAACAAACGATTTTAAACTGCAATACAATAAAGCCGCAATAAACTGCCATGCATGGTTAGCCTTTGAACTAACAGCTAGGCAATCATTGGATTCAATAGCGCAGCAGAACGCGCACCAATTGCCTGTTTGGGCAGCTAGAGTAGTTTAAATATCAATCCGTGTTTGTGTAAAAGGGAGTAAACGGGCTTAAAGATAAAATTGTTTTATACTGTGCTGTGTTATTTGTTATTTATTGCCAACATTCATGTAGGTTTACAACTCCTGTAAAGAAAAAGTCCTTTATCTTTAAGTCCCTAATTTGTCTGACAATGTAGAATAACTTAATTACCTATTGCCATGACAAATCTTTCAATGCAATCTTGTCAAAGTTTATCTTAATAATATATACAAGATGTTAGGGGTATAGGTGCGCAGACTTAAACGGGAACTTCCTGAGCTAAGCTGAAGTATAGGTTCCTGCACCATTTTTCTCTTAACTTCATGGTTGAATAAATATAGTGTCATCTATATAAACCTGAAACATTTAAATAGGCCATTAATTTTTAAACCAACAATAATATGACGTACGTGCAACTTTGGGAGAATATAATACTAATATGGCGAAACAACTGCAATCATGTATAAGTGGGGGACATTTCCAACGTTTTCTCTGAGATGTAAATAGTGTAATGTAATCTCCCAATTGCGTATTATACCCTCCCAATCGCACTGTATCAAAATTGATCAAAGATTTTATTGCGAATATGTCATCATACCTTAATCATTTACTGTTGTAATTAGGGTAATGGAGTAGAGCTAGAAAAATGGACATTTGTGTCTTTAGTACGCTTTGCTATAATGATTGTTTTACCCAGAAAATGTTACGAAAGTACTGGTATCCTGCCTATCTATCTCTTTTGAGTGGCAATATCGCAACATTGACGTGTGTTTAGAACATCAGGAATGTAAACATTAAACCTACCGCGACACCTGGCGTGACAGCGCTTCAGATATGCGTAATGCATCCAAAACTGACAGTCTTTAAAAATCAAGAGCATGTTTCTTGCTTGTAGTAATGCCGATTGCAGCACTTAGATATTTGCCGATAGGGGAATTTCAAATCAAAAGTCATAGCATTTTGAGTATATACTGTAAACAGAACTTTTAAGAACTTTTAAGAACTTTTAAAAATTGTAATCGTCAAACTTTGTTAAAACTGTATAAAATAATGGCGATCCCAACCCTGCTTTATGGATGTGAAAACTGGGTCTTGACTATCTCACAACAGAAGAAAGTGGAGGCTGCTGAGATGAAATTTCTGAGACAGGTGGCAGGTTATAGACTCATAGACAAGAAAAGAAACGAAGATATTAGAAGAGAATTGGAAATTCAGAGTCTAAATGAAACAATCATTGCATACAGGAAAAAATGGCAAGATCATGCGCAGAGAATGACCGAAGGCCGTACACCACATATAGTATACAAGTATAAACCTGTAGGTAGAAGAAATGTTGGCAGGCCACGAATGAGATGGTCCGATCAATTTCCTTGAAGTCGGAACGGGCCACAAGGCTTATACCGTGATGATGATAATAATGATGATGATGATGATGATGATGATTGTAAACAGACGTAATGTTTATGTTGTAGTGATTGGCCATTAATAAATTTCCTGATTAGCAAATATATATGGCTTGATTTAATTTTACACAATTCACAAGATACACATTTGAATGAGTATTTCCGTAATAGCTGAATTACCCATTGGGATGGCTCAGGTGGTTTCATCTGTGGTCCACATTCGGGATGGCTGTGTTTGATACCCGTGGCCGTTCTACCTGACCCATGTGTTTTAAGGGGCTTTAACGAGTCGCCAGGCGATTGCTGGGTAGGATAATTGCATCCCCCAATTTCTGATGTTTCCATCTTATCTCCAATATCATTTCACATCAGCTATCCTCTGGTGGTCTTCTTCAGGGTAGAAGTGTCGGTGGAGGTATCGGCGCTGCTTAGCAGAATGATATACTCCTGTAAAACACTTCCTCCTTCAACAGGAGTTCTATGGTTCTCGGGCCGGCCTGGTGGGCAGCTTCAGGACCACGGTGGGTGGTGTTGGCTGTCCTTGTCTGTCAGGGAATTTAGAACTGTTTAATTGTAGGGACCGTGCCCTCTGCACTGTCGTGACTCCTTGTGACGGCCTCTCTCTCTTTCCTCTTGGCTCATCCCTCCTCCTTAGGGCAGAGGTACAACAGACCTACACTGGAACTCCGTGCCAGCTCCCCTCCCAGCTCCAATAGTTGAATTTGTTATCCTTAAGTAGCTTTTACGCAGCTTTAGCTATAGGTCTTGTGAATATAATTGAACAACTTAAAATAGAAGTGCTGTATCTCTCACTACTGGCAATAAAAGGTAGCTGATAAACACACAGGCACGAGGCGACTCGCTTTTCAAGTGCTAGCCTTGTTTAGACCTTTAGCCGATGCAGGTGTGAACGTATTCCTGCCGCAAGCCAAAACAGAAAAGAAATAATATTATATATATGCGTGCGTGTGTGAGTGTGCGTGATTCTGTCTGTCGCTTAAAGGCTTAACTTCGGATTTAGCTCCAGCGTTTTGCCAGGATGAGCCACTACGATGTTCAAGAAAATCCACTACAAAAAGCTATACAGACAAATGTTGGCATGTTTGATATTTTCTAAACGTCTCCAACCACATTTATTAAATTTACTGGGAATAGACCACGAAGTCTTCTTCATTCAAAGTAATTGTTGCATTAGTCCGGTACATAATAACATATTCTTCTTGATACCGAAAAATATAGATATCCTTAAAATACACAGTGTACATTAAATAATATTATGCGTTTAATTTACAAACACTTTGCCAGTGGCTTGTCACTATTCGTGATTCTTATGGCTATGCAAAATCATATTATAGCAAAGTCGACACCTGGCGACATGCCCTTTACAGCTTCTACTAGAGTACGTAGGGTGCGTACAAGACTAGCGATTCAGGGATTCCGGACCAAACTCTCGATTGCGTAATCCAAGAGCTGAGAGGGCTTATGTCAAATGCCCTACTTTGCTCCACAATCTTTGACCTAGTAGCCGACACAGTTTCTATGAAATAACAGAAAATCTATGTTTTGCAGCCCTGTTAATGTTCTCGTTCAACAGAGATTCCATATGAAACACAGCAGGTGCCTCTTTTTATAGATAGCTCAAACTAAGGTATTTAATTGTCCCTCTACCAATGGGAACAAGTTTCCCTCCATTCCGGTAGATAGATGTATGTTTAAGAGCGCACAACTACCAGGTCAACAAATTTCCCGCATCCCAGTAGATTATTCTTTTCACTAAAACAAGCATAGTAAAGCGTCAAGATACTGTTTGAAAAAAAAAATTGTATTATGTCACAAGTGCGATATTTGTGGTGATTTCAAGGTGCTAGTGTTTCTTAGGGAACCTCAAGGTAACTACACCAGATAATCTTATTCCCTTTGCTCATGGCAGACTTTCATATCAATCCAAAATAAAGAATAGCTTCCATTAACACACAATGTAGAATATGTGAATCTCTTATTTATACTGCGAAGTATCTGTTGCATCTAGTTCACATCAAACTTGGAAAAATCAAACCATTGATTACAGGTTTGAACTGTAACTCTGAGGCTTTAGTTCTCATGAAACGTTTGTTCCCCAAGTTAATTAAAGAAAAAATAAAAGTAGAAATTTTCAACGTATCAGAGATACGTGAAATATAACTATCTAAAGAACTTGAAGATATAATTGCTCTTGATAAAAATATTTCTTTGGAGCCTTTTTTAAGATTGTGCAACATTTGCTGGATAAAATCAGGGAAATTAGTGAAATTTGATTCAGAGTTAACGTATGCAGAATGTTGTCAAAATGCACCATTTTTTACCCATATTGATTTATTTAAACCAAATTTAGGAGATATGAATGAGGAACATGGAAAACGGTTTGACCAGGATATCCAGTTTATGAAAAGAAGGTATCAGAAATGTTTGGACTTTGCAATGATTGGAGGCTACTGCACCAGGAATAGTATTAGCAGAGATTTCCAAAACACATTACAGGAAAGCTGTTCTCATTTACATCATTATTGAGGACATTTTTGTACTGAAAATGAAACGATTTTTGTAACATGTGAAGCATTATAGAAGAAATAAAATGTTTTAGTTTTCCCTTAATATCTCCAGTAACATTACATGAATTTTATTCCGGTTGTTAAGAATACCAAAAGATGGATTACTGTGTTCAAGACATTGACATCTGTAAAAACCCTTCAGCATCATTTACTTATGCAATAAAGATTTAAAAAGTAATATAAATAAAACCTTAACAAAGAAACAAAGTTTCCAAATATTAGTTGCTTGAATATTGACATTTATCAATGTTTTATAATGAAACTGCTATCATGAAGATAGAAGTCTCCTAATACGGATAAAAGAAATATATTCTACTTCAGGCATCAGAAGATAAATTGTGTTCATGATATCATGTAGGTACTGGAAATAGAAGAATGCATGAAATCAGGATTTGCTATTTATGAATGTTTTTCATCATAATGTGTTGACAACTTATTATAATACTACAAAAGCTGTAATATGGATAACTTTTGCTGGCTTTACTCTTTTGAATTTTGAATGTGAATTCTCTCCAGATTACCATTAGTCTACGTGTACACCTTGAGTAGAGATTATCTTTCTTTCAGAAAACTTTACTCATTATCTGGTAGTGCAGAAAATTTTTCATTTCCAAACAGAAAATAATAAAAACGGGAGTGTAGAGATTCTTAACATTGATATGACCTGAAGCAGTAGCATGTTGCGCCACACTGCGAACTTAACACAAAACTAGAAAATGTTATTCATAACTTTAAAAAGTGCTGTACAAAAGTACAATTCAATTTGATTTATTTTTCTCCAACTGTACGCTCGAGGGATAAACAAAAAGGAAATGTATTCCCAACAGAATAAAAATAGTCATCACAAAGTTACTGCTTTACGATCAAGCGGAATATGCTGCAAGCTTACAAAATAGGGGCAGTGTGTGGGGAAAGTCGAACACGTTGTCTAGATCATAAGGTCAACTATAACTGGAGTGTACGCCTTTTAAAAACATACTTTTGTGATCATGGTTATATTTCTTCATAAACATGTTTCAACCAGACTTCTTTGAATTATCACGATGAAAGCCCAAATTGAAATTTGGTTTACGCTTCTGAAATTTCATTTTAATTATAAAGCGTTTATTACGCAAACATTGATTTCATAAATTAAATGGGTTCGAAGATACCTTTAATGATTTATTGACACATTTTTTATTCTTTTATCTGCATACGTGCAAAAGAGAGATTGCCACACTAAATTCGGCTTCGGTTGTTGAATTATGCACTACAATTTCTAAGGTATTTCATAGAAAAGAAGTAGGCATAAAAAGGCAGTTTCACAAATGCTATGAGAAACGTCTGTTAGAATTAATTAATCTTAAAAGTGAATGCAATAGAGTAACGATGTACAAACTTGAACTCATACTTTGTTTTCATACACTAGTAGGAAATTGCTTGCGTGTATGTGTGTGTGTGTGTGTGTGTGTGTGTGTGTGTGTGTGTGTGTGTGCGCGTGTGTGAGAAGAAGAAGACGAAGAGACAGAGACAATTTAATTTAAAACAACTTAATGTGGATAGAGAGGATTCTATTTCACACCATTCTAAAAACTGTTTAATACTCACTATTCAATATTAATTTAATCCCGATTTCGTTTTTAAAAGGCATGTTATTTCAAGGACTAATAACAGAACTCGTCTATGCTAAAGTATTTGAAATGGTTTGTTGCGCCTACTAGACTACATCACAAACACTCCGTCAAGTGCACAGTCGACCTGAAATCATTATAATGCACTTTATGGATTCCAAGCGTTACAGACTTAGTTATAGCCTACTACTATGTGTGAATAAAATAAGAGAAACCAATAACTTTATGTATGCATGAAACAAACCTTATTTTAATAGATAGGTCGTTTATTACACACAAAACAGCGATTAGATTGTTCATATGCGTCGTAGGAATCCTGCAGAGATTATTTCAGCAAATTAGCCACTTTAATGTTATACTCTCCATACATTTTTGATGTTACTAGCTTATACCTAGAGCAATGAAAATCAAAATTAATAACCAGTTTACACATTTCACTAGAGGTAAACACGCATATGTGTGTAATTTTACAAGGCATTCTGAATAAACTGTCAATGAAGATAGAGTAATGTTTTTAAAAAACAAATTAAAAAGGGGGAATATAGCAGGATATTATGCTCATGTAGGTTACTACTCAACAGCCTAGTTTCTAAATGGATAAATTGTATTATTCAAATGTTTGGTGCTTTGCCCATAACAACATTTTTAATAGATAAAGCTCAGTACATATGACCTAAAGAACAAACCCTGCAATTATTCTTTCTTTGTTATATCTTAAAATGTAGAAATACGTATAGGCGAGTCTTTATAACACAAGACGGTCCCAACGTATTCACACCAAGCCATTTCATAAACGGGGGACGATTAACAACATCACCCAATGATCCAGAACCTAGCATCGGTGCTGATCTCAAAAAAGAAGTAAGACTGAGGGCAACGATGCAAGACGACTTCTGGAAGAGGTGGAAGGAGTATCTTCTCCCCTGAGAAGCTTCCACAAGGAGTGGCAATCAGTCGGAAGATCGACGAAGTGAGGATGGGGATGTCGTCCTGCTTCAAGACCATCTGCGTTTACGTCATCACCGGCGACGAGCTCTAATCTCTGGAATGAGACCTGGTCGTGACGGGAAGGCCTCTCGTCCTCCAACTCCACGGTGGAACCCACATCACCCCACCTGTACAGCTGGTCCTACCACTGAATATCGACTAGGGTGTGGAGGATGTGAAGGATTAAGAAAACGTTTATTTTCTCTCTCTATGAACTCTCTTTGTATATTCTTTGACCTATTTTTACTCGTATTATATTATGTAACTTATTTTGTACTTCACTTTCCTTAAAAACCTATGACTTAATGCAATTTTAAATGGTAAGCAAACAAATGAATGGAAATAAAATTCCATTAAATATATTACAAATTAAAATAAAGTGTATCAAAACGATTTACAAATATTTGTATGATTGTAACTGTTTATATGTTCAAGAACAATAGCTTTACCAATGACAGTTTACAGGTCGTGACACTGTACCACCCAAAAAATGTCATACTTTTTACAACCTATTTCGACCACTACCCAGCACTTTTGCTCTTATTTCTTTCTTTACCTATTTCACATTATTCAAAATTAATTCAGAAGCGACGCTAAAGTATTTCTTTACGTTCTTCAAAATTAATTTATATGTGACGCTAAAGTAGTAGACCATTTATTAATACGTTAATAAAAATCGTATTTAAAACAATGAAAAACAATTATAAATCATTACATCTAGTTACATCAGGAAAAGAAGAGAAAGAGAAGAAGAATTAATGTATTAATATTTTGTTCATTTTTAAACTGTCATAAAAATTATAATGTTGATGTGCAACAATATTTCTATAAAATGTGTAGGAAAGTATGACTAGAAACTTTTTAAATATTATATAGTATGCAAATAAAATAGAGAAATAAATATAAATAATATATAAACCTAGCCGGGAATGAGATCAGCAATAGATTATCCGCTATCAACGACGAGAGAAATAAAGAAAAAGTAAAATATTTTGAAGGAGACACAAGAACATTGAAGCATAATTAAAAAGAAAGAACTAATAATCCATAAATATTTGGAGAATGCTGGAACTTTAAATTTATTGAATCTGCAAGTAGTTAAGGGGGAAAGGTCCGTCAAAATATAACTTCCAGAAATGCTGACAAAGGCCAGGATGCAAGAAATATCTAAACTGCGACTTCCGTGATGAAGCAATTAGAAAAAAAAGTAATAAATGAATAAGAGATAAGCTCAGACTTCGTGTGTGTGTGTGTGTGTGTGTGTGTGTGTGTGTGTGTGTGTGTGTGTGTGTGTGTGTGTGTGTGTGTGTGTGTGTGGTGTGTGTGTGGTGTGTGTGGTGTGTGTGGTGTGCGTGCGTGCGTGCGCGCGTGCGTGCGCGTGTGCGTGTGCGTGTGCGTGTGCGCGCGTGTGTGTGTGTGTGTGTGTAGTGCTTAACGACCATTTTTACCATATGCTACACCGCAGGTGGTATGGGATTTCATAAACAATCAAATTACATTACTAGGAGTACATTTCGCGCTTCGAGCTTAGTTCTTGCAAATATCGGTAAAAAATAGTAACAAAAAAGTAAGAAGAAAGAAAAAAGAAAGAAAAATGCTTCGTGTCAGGATCTGAAGAAGACAATGAAACCTTCACAACTGATATAAATATCAGGCGCCCCAAACATTTCTGCACAAACATTCCTCCCCTTTCGCACACCTACACACCAGCCAGAAACACTGGTTTTCACCTACTAAAGCATTCAGAAAGTAACAAATGGGGATCAACGTCCACAAACTTGAGAAACTGCCCATATTTGGTCAAGCGCAGCGGATGAAAGCCAGTCAAGATGTTCGCCTCGTACCCTATTGTCGCTGCTGACAATATGGCCACGCAGTTGATTTCTCTTTCGACAGTCTAAAGTGCCAATATCGTAGGGTCCATAGACTCATTGTAGATATTAATCAGCAGAATATCAGAATCGCTACTTTTTTTTTGCGTCCTGCAACGATTCGTCCATTATGATAAGAGAAACCCCCAGGAAAAACGTTATCTAGGTAACTCACCCTGACCGAGATCGAACTTGGGGCCTCTTGAACGTGAGGCAGGCACTACCAACACGCTACCGAGGCGGGCATCGCTACGGTGATGCTTGCATACCAGCTCTACCGGAGATACTCCAGAATTTGGAGGGACCAGTGCATCCAGACATACCGATGCAGACATACGGTATCGCAACATGACCGGCTTGAATACTTCACACACTATTTCCCTTCATCATCACTTCCTCCCTTACCTTTGCTCCTCCATTTAAACCTTACGTTAATAAAAAATAAAATTGCGAGACCATCTGGAACGTACCTTAAAATTAGGAATTATTCTTGAGTTTTAATATACCTTTAAATATTAATTGTGTAAATATATGTTAACGTAAAATAAATTATTCAGAATCACAAGAATTTATTGCTAAAAGTGTTTACATGAAACGAAAAGGAAGTGGTTAACAAGTGCTAAGTGATTAACTTTAAAAAATGATTGATTTATTTAATTAAAATAATAAAACAGCAAAAACCGTCAACTAACGTACTACCACGAATAAAGTCTACATAAATTTCCCTGAACACTCAACTTAGAGAACATTTTATGGTGAAATATTATGTTGAAAGCATTGCCTATCTTGATTATTTACTATACCACATATTCTTCTACCAACTTGCTTAATAAGTACTTTCTCATATTTTAATAATATTCTGTAAAACACTAATAATTGACAAAAGTTATAAATGCACATCGCATTTGCAGTGGTTACAGGTAGCAGTGATGAAATTCTAGTCATATGGCAATTTCTTTTACAGTTAAAGAGCAACTTTACAAAATATAAATGCAGAAATCAAAGTTTTGCAGGAATCATGTGTCTTATTTTAAACAAACTAACAGCTGCTTTATAATAACAATGTTAAATGAGGGCAGAAGAGGGAAACATCAAGCACACATTTTTACTAGAACATTTTGCTAGCTAAAAATGCTGTCCATCTTCATTTATGTTTGATTAAAGCTCTAATAAAATGAACAGAATTAACACTTAATTAAAATGAAATGCGCTCCATTCCATTGGATAATTAGGTTCAGTAATGGAAGGGCTTTCACGAATGTTTGCTTCATCATAACATAGTATGCAGGTATTACAAAAAGCTAATGGCGACGTGTGCTACAACATTTGTATAAAGTGTTTTCGTCACTGTAACTCCGAACTACTGCACGATATTCTAAAAATCTATAATTTCCTTCACAAGGATTTTAAATGTCCAATTATTTGTAGAAAAGTTACTGTGAAATATTTAATAAAGGTTCGATAAAACACGGATTCTTTAATTTTAATTACATTGGTTATTTATTAAATACCGAATATATGTTGCATTCCCTGCAATGAAGAATGTAAACTACAACAGTTGTAGCAGGCCACTTACAAAGAGTTGCCTGATCGGGAAAAGTATTCTGGAGGCGTTGGAAATATAGCTTCGTCCTTTGAATATTCTGATTTAAATTGGGAATGTATTTGCGAAATGTGACTTGGAGAGAAAGAAAGTTGAAGAAGGAGTCTGCGATCTTTTGTGCAGGAAGGGAGAGAAGGGGAAAAAAGTAAAGTAGGACTGTGGATGCCACATTGTTCACCGCGGTGCGCTGGAATATTTCTGTGGGAGAAATTCTCCCTCCACATTTTGGAACTGAACGCGGATGTTTTTACTTGGCTTTGGACCCAGAAAAGTCGATAAGGAAACTAACCAGGGTTGAACAAAATAGAAAAATATGTTACAAAATGTACATCAGAATAACACTGAGCTTTATTATCTACTTCAGTAATAAACATGTCACATCTCACCTGGCCAAAACGCCTCCTTCCAAGAGGATACTAACGCTGGCATCACCAACCAGCAGCTCAACAATCATGGCATTTACTATCATACAATAATATTGTGCAGGTAACAGTCAAAGACTCTTATTGCTCTGGAAAGTGGAAATTAGTAAATGAAGCTTATCTGCAATGTAATAGTGGTGCTGCTGGCCCATTTTCTATCACGCAAGATTTATCAGTAAATTTAATTTTAGAGTCTGCCCAACTGACATAAAATTAAGTTGACATAAAATTATTGACAGAACTTCAGAACTTACCATAAAAACTTAAATATGCCTTACTTTGTTTTCTATAATGGAAAGCATTTATCGATTTATGGCACTCAGCTCCATAGCCAGTACTGCTTTATCACGCTCCTCTCCATCTATCGTTTATTTTACTGAGTAAATAAACCAATGTGTTCATCTGAATACTCCACTTGGTGGTGTTTTTTTTGCGTTGTTTTGTATTGTAATTTGGATTATTATTTCAGTTCATATTTAGCTGTGAACGTGTATGTAGTTAGTTCGTGGTGCTAAGTAAAGGATGCAGATATGGATAACAGGAGGCAGAGATGTAATAACGATTCCAATAACTTTTGTCATGTATGTGGAATACTCACCTGTAAATCGCAGCGAAAAAATTAACAAGTATTATTAAAAGAGCATGCTATTTATATAGGTACATTGGTTGTTCCCTAGGAGTACAGGATTAGGATTTGTATCCCATGTTTCCTGCATACCATGCAAAACTGGTGTTAATCAATGGTTACACGGTGAACGCAATACTTTAGGTTTATAGTATCTATGGTGTGGATAGAAGCGTTTAACCATTTAAATGTTAGTTATTGTTTTAATCAAAGATTATAGGTGTTTCTAGTAAATATAAGTCCAGTGTAACTATGAATATATACCCTAGTGTTCTGTCATCAATGAGACCAGTTGCTGATAGTGAAGATCTACCAGTGCCTGATCTGTAGGTATAGTTGAGTATTATGGATCAATTTCAAATCATGATGTAGGTGACAGTAACCCTCAACATATGAAGATCCCACATATCAATGTAACCGATGTGAACAAAGAAGAACTTATCTATCTTACTTGTGATTTGAAACTAGGTAAAAATAGTCAGAATTACTGGGTCACAGGCTATCAGGTGTAGCATATCCTAGTAAGACAGTCTAAAATAATATTTTACCACTCTCGACGTAAACAGTTTTCACAGTATTTTACAATGAAGGCAACATACATATGTTTCTAGGTTAATGTTAATGACTTAATGAAGGAATTAGTTATGGAGCATTGTGTCAAAGATTGGTGCCACTTTATTGACTCTTACAGATGCAGATTAAAGGCAGTATTCCTACATAATAGCAATTTACTAACATAAATGCCTTTATTTCATGCCTAGGGTTGAAGGAGACACACGATTCGATGTCCATAATATTAGATGCTATTAGTTACCAAAACCATGGCTGGGAAATTCGTAGTGACATCAAGGTAGTTGCACTGCTAATGAAGGTTTCGCAAAATATTGCTGTTTTTGCGCTTATGGGGTAGCAGAGCAACTGACAAGCATTTTACTGTGGAAGAGTGAGGGGAAAAAGGGACAACTGTACACCTGCAGCAAGCATTGTTAATATGTGCCTCTAGTAGACTTAAACAAGCTTCTTCTTCCACCACTTCATATAAAGTTTGGGTTAATGATAAACTTTCTTTAAGTTTTGGACGAAAGTGGAAGTGTCATTCAGTATTTTAGAACCATATTTTCCAAACTCAAGGAATTTAAATTAAAGGAAGGTATGCTTTCCGGTCCTCAAATTAGACTACTTATTAAAGACAGGTTTCCTTTTAATCTAAGCTTGAATCTGTTGAACTGGCAATATGGAAATCAATTACATCAATGATGATAGATTTCCTGGGTAATAACAGAAAAGAAAACTTCGAAACTTAGGCTGTAGAGGAGCTATATAGACGTGAGTTACGGAATGCCACATAAAATCTATTTCTTGCACTTTCACCTTTATAGCTTCCCTATAAACCTAGGAGCTATAGGTGATAATTAAGATGAGAGCATTCCTCAGGACATATATGAGATGGAAAGACGTTACCAGGGTCGTTGGGATTCAGCCATGTTGGGAGACTATTGTTGGTTCCTCGAACGGGAGAATACATATTAGTACAAGAAAAGAATTGACAAACACCTCTGTGATTATTCCGCTATATATTTTTGATCATTATCTTGTGTTGATTTACTTAGATTATAATATTAATGAACAATTTTTATTTTTTAAATGTTTCTTGTAAATAAAAGCATATTACTTTCAATTACACAATTGTTTTTATCATATCAAATGTTTGTAAGTTTTCATAATCAAAGAAGAAAGCCAGAAGAACGTTACGAGATACATCATTTTAAGGTGCCCTTTTGGAATCAGCAGACCTGTTTAGATAATAATTAGCCTATTTTGTTTAGGGTATATGAAAATAAAAGTGTTCTCCAGTGTAATTGAAGAGCATTTGTAGAAAAAGGTATAGCGTACAAGTTTCGTCAAATTCAAATTCGTATGCCGAATTAATACCTTTCAAGAATGCGGCTTGAAAACTTTTATGAAATTCCCACACTCCAAAACTATAGTTTGCGTGGAGAACTTTTCGCAGTTTTCGAGTATTTTAAAATTTTCTTGCAATGCTATTTAAAATGTATGTCTTAAAATTTTTGGAAATAGTGTATATAAAATAATCTAGATGAAATCTCGGGGTTACCCAAAATAAGATAGTTTAGTTAAGTCATTTTCCTCAATATTTAAAGGAATCAATGTAATGACTAAAATGCTGTGTGACTTTAATATAACAACAGGTTGCAGGACTGTTAATGTTTACCCGAAACAGTTGGCTATCTTTTGTCGAACTGTGCTCTAAAACAGCTACGGAAATGGCTTTACGGAGTTGGAGCAGAGCAAAACTCAGAGCAAGTGCAACCCGCATTATTCTTCAAGAACAAGCAAACTCGCTCGACTGTTCGCTCGACTGCCTTCTGCCAGGCCACGTCCGCCCACAAAGTTGACGTGGATGACCATCGAATAGGGGCAGACACGCATTTTGCTGTGTCCTCCAGAACTACACGCTGTAATTTCACAATTCTCCCCGTATAAGCTCCTTCCACAGAGTTGACATGGGGGCTGACCGCTAACGAGACATGTCTTCACAGTTTCCGGCGGAGTTGGCCTGTTTAGGATTAACTGGGACAGGCCAGGTGTTTGCTGTAATGCTCCCTTTGAGGTTAGATGTCTTGCTGACATCCTCTGTCTTTATTTGGCTAAATGACACACAGGCTGTTTCATTTAGGGCTAGTTTGCATGCCTCGTGTAAATCAAATAGCATGTTGCTTTTTAGAGTATTCAGGTTCAAGAGTAATTAATGTCATAATATCCTTAGTTTCATTTATTCAAGTTTCTTAGAAGCAAAATGTTAGAGGTTATGTCAGAGACAAGAGTAATACATCTTTGAGAGGCAAACATCAATCAAATTGTTACCTATTCACATTCATTTTTAATATCATACGGTTACCCCCCCCCCCATTGTTGTTGTACCTAACACAAATTTTCTACGCTCCAGGCTTTAGTTCAAGTGTAAAGTTCAGTAGATTTGGAACCTATATATAGGTAATCTGTTTCCTGTTAAAACTGATCTGGAAACATTCTTTTCTAACACTGAAACCGAAGCCTTAAGTTCACTAACGATAACGGTGAAAAGCTTCTCTGTGATCTGAAAATAGGAACACCGTATGCCATAGGTGCCAGAAAAATAATAGGACCAATTTTGGCTCTTGAAACAATCAGAGGTATGCTGCATGTTATGAGGATTTTGTGCACTTCTGTCAGACTCCGGGTTCCCTCACGCATTGGAGAGAACCTACGAATGATTTACCGTATGTTTTAACGATCCTCCCACAGACGGTGGACACTAATGATATGGCAAATTAAATTATAATGGAAAGCAAATGTGCCACGGTTAATTCAGAATACTTCCCAAACCTGCTGGTTAAATGAATACGCAGACCTCCAGTTTATCGATGCATATCTTAACGACCACAAACGTGATGGCAACAACGTCACTCTGGTTTTTAGCTTCACTTGTAAGGATCATGCTAATATAAAATACCTGTAAAGGCTTTGCATTCTTCCTAAAGTGTATACCTTGAATGTAATGAAAATAAGATATCTCTTCATGCTGATTGAATTTGATACAGTGTATTGTATTATATCTCCACAGTCACAAAGAGCAACAAAAGTTTGGTACCGAGAGAGCACAAAAATGTTCCAGCAATAATTATTATACTTTAGGATGCTTCATGTTGTATGTAGGCCGCGCCGTGGCTGAGTGGTTAGACCGCTCGACCCTTACCAAGACTCTTTCGATCCCAGCCGACCACAAAGTGAGATTTTGGTGGACAACACGGCGCTGGGCGGGGTTTCTCTGAATATCCGGTTTCCTGCGCCATCTCATTCCACCGGTGTTCAATTTCATCTCATGTATCACCAGTGTCATCGCCTGCTGTGCCACATGTAGTAATTTACAATTACACATGCATGTTGTATGCCCGCAATCTATTGACCACAACTGATCTTCTGAGCTTTTATTTTCTGGTATGCACGTAGATTTTATTTCTTTTCTATGAGTGTTTTTGCCTAAGTAGCAGCTTGAAGTTCTTACAAGAGGGCTTTATTTTGTCTAATGTTATATCAGTAGATGGTGTGATAAGACTGATCTTTAGGTAACTTTTGTATTTGAGTATTAATCTACTGTCTTTGTCTGATACAAAGGTTTGGTCCGGGGCCAGAAGAGATATTTCTGAATGGCAATAGTTACGGCAAGACTGGAGCAACGAAAGCTGTTCCTCATTCTAGGACATCCGGGTTCGATTTGAAAATCAGTTATGGAGGCAGTAGGAGTACAGGTGGGGCCCCCTTCCTCTGGGGATTTAAACGATAATTTCATGGCCTTTGGGAGGTAATTTCTGACTCTTATATGCCTCATATTTTACTATTTTTCTATAGATTACGTTTAAATATTTCAATTTCCAGTATATGTGCATTGTCAAAATAGCTTAGCATATCACATACTCTACCCTATATTAGCTGATGAATGTAATTTTGAAATTCATCACCACACTTGTACAGTGAGATTATTAAATTTCTCCCAGTGATTCAAAACTTTTGGCAAGAGCTGCTTTGCATGTTTCAAGATTTTTACTAATTTGCTAAAGAAACTTTAAACTTGCAATTATAGTATTTGGCCAGCTGCTGAAACTACATTTGATTATTTTTATTTGAGAATTTATCCTTTGTGAAACCTGGAAAGTAACATATCTGCTATTGCGGAAGTTGAGCAATGTAAAAGTAAATTGACAGTTAGTATAGCTCTGTCTTAGTTGTATTTTGAACAGAATTTTAAATCCTCTCTAGTGACCTAGAGCTCAGCATGCTGCATAGCTTACAACTTAAACATCTCTAAATGTTCTTTTCCAATATTGGCACAGCTTTGAAAGTAACTATGTCTTTTATATGTTTCTTACTTCAGCTGTCTTCCATTATTTTACATTTCTGAAAGCAATTTCACAGTTGTTATTATCATTATCATGATCATCATCATTATTGTGCGGCAAACCTGCATACCAGTGTTTAATTGGGTTCTAATTGGAGCTATGAATTCTCTTATCCTCAGGTGAATGGTTGTAGGAAATGGATTTTGGTGGTTTTTGGCTACTCAGTCGTACTAATAACACTTTGTTTGTTGTAGAATTATTTGCTTTAATTCTTAATTCTATGTTTTCTTATTGATTTGGATCGGTGACCACCTGTTAGTAAAATTCCTAACATAAATTTAATTTTACTTTAAATCCTGGATTACTTGTTTAAAGTTACTTCTGTGTGGCTTCTATCTCTTCTTTATACGGCGGCTACTTTGCTCTAATATACTTCTAATGCTGCTTCCACTTACGCTGGTTGCACTATTCTTAACTTCCCTACATTTCAAACTTCGAAATCTTGGCTTCTCTTCTTAACGCACATGAACACGTTCTTCCTGTCGTAGTATCAACTTGTAACTCAAGGTTTTCTTACTTCACCATTCAGTTCGAAATTTATTCTGACACCCCCCTCTAACTTTATCACATGACCAAACTAGCTCACCCTTCTCAAATGTTACATTATTATTGGTTTCTCATTTTATTTAGAATTGTCGCATTGGTTTGCAATACTCATATGACTCACTGACATTCCGCCCACCCTGAGTTGGGGAACGCCTGCCCTGAGTTTTTTTGTATCAGTATACATCGTTATCAAATCAGCGAAGTAAATCTGTTTAGCGTTCATGCTCAACTGCATTTTGAAAGTCCTTTACCCAAAACTTTCCTGGCTGAAATAATACAATAGTTCTCATACATTGAACTTTTAATAGCACAAAGAAGGTAACGGTCCCTCTTTCCTGTCTCTCCGACGTGTACATATTTTTACAAGAATATTTTTCTTTCTTGCCTGGATGCTAGTATATATATATATTACATTAAATTATATTCTTCCCTTCTTATTCTTTAAGTCGACTGCTATTTTAATCACTACTCTGTCCATTCTAATATCATGTTATTATAACAAGGTTTTTATATATTTTTATCAAAGCATTTTATTCATTTATGTTATTCTTTAATTATCTGACTTCGATTAATTCGTCGCATCGCTGCCTGGTACTGCGGTTACAATTGTCCGCCTCGGTAGCGTAGATGGTGGCATGTCTGCCTCACGATCAAGAGGTCCCGAGTTTGAATCTCGGTCAGGGTGAGTTACCTGGATAAGGTTTTTACCGGGGTTTTCACTAATCCTTACAGACGAATGTTAGGTAGCTATAAGCTACATGGACATTGGACACATTTGAGAATCATGTCACCCATTTCATTCAACGTCTGATATGACAACGTTGGAGGGCATAAAATTACAAAAAACATTTATATTGAAATATTTGCTGAAAATCGCTTCACATTGTCAGTCTAATTTGTTGCCAATTCTTACATTCTTACCGAAGAACTTGACGAAGCACGGCAACTAACGCACCTTCTTGAACATTTGCTCATCTTATTTCATCTTTCATTTGCAAGAGTCTGTTACTACAACTAAACACCTTGATGCTGTTTCATAAGAACTTATCCTTATTTGAATTCTAAGTTTGTGATGCAGTGGTTATACTCGCTTTGGGAAGTCAGAGCTAACGGTTATGCGGTTAATGCAGAAGAGCCCGTTGCCCCTATTTCATTACGCCGTTACGAAGTAATAGGGTACGAAGTGACAGGAAAAAAGCACTGAATTGGTTCGCTTTAGTGAAGTAACATAGTGAGCTGAAGCAATAATGAAAAATGAAGTAGGTCACATTAGTAAAGGATAGTGGAGGCTCAGTGATGAGAAATATTGGGAACTGTGAAGTGACAGTGCACACTGAACTACATAACATTAATCAAGTACCAGCGAAAATTGAACTAGAATCATTAATGAAGAAAGAACTTAGTGAGTAGTATTTAAGATTGAATTAGATCATATTAATGCAATTATATGTGAACATAGGCAAGCAGTAGCAAACACCGAAGAAGATTGCATTAGTGAAGTGATAGCTTGATATAATGAAGTAACAGTGCTAATTGAACTGAATCATCTTAATGAAGTGATGAGAACTTACTGAAATGACAGTGAATACTGAACAAATAGCATGAATATTATAAAGAGAATATAACCAATTTATAAAGTTTAACTCACGTTCTTGAATTTCTCATTTACTGATAGGTTTGCGGCAATTTTTCACCATAGATTTTCGTGTTGTACATTCTAATGAAGATTTCTCAGATCAGTGATCAATGAACTTGGAAAGTAACCATTCAATAAATTTGCAAGAAAATGTATTGTACCCACAGTTAGCGTCTCAAGAGGAGAGGACTCGGAAAGTAAAAGAAACTGGTTTTGCTCTCACGTCCCATCTATCTTCTACCATTTGCACTGTTTTGCAACAACTTAGAAGAACTTTGATTGATCTTGGTTACCTAACCACAGTGGGAGCAAAAACTTCCGATGCGTCTTCCTAATGAACAGAAATCTGACTGAAAGCAGTCACTATAAAGTGAAAGCATCCATTAGGAAATACTCGCATTGACTGAATTTGTGTTAAAACACTTACACTTTACTCTTACGATACCATAAATTTAGCTGCAATTATAAATTTGTTTTGTATAGCTTATTCCAAATTGTTGGAGATAATAAGCTGCAAGCAATACCTTCGGATTAAATATATAAATATTGTCGCGAACCCGAACGTGATAAGGCGGCTTGACACACAATAGACGGATAGGTTTCACGGAGATAACGAGCTTGCATATACAGATAACGCCGGCAAGCAGAATAACTGAGGCAAAGGTCTCGTCGGGTAGATTAAGTTACGTTTCTCGAAGGTGATGGAATGTTCGAATTATGTAACTAGATGCCTTGTTTGCCAGAAACTTCTAGTGATTGACACAACAGTCTAGGAATCATGAACGGAAATATAAAAAGGGATTGTGACACGCTAGCAGGACAGTTGTAGTTGTAAAATGAGAGATAGCCAGCTGTGTTGTTGTAACGAAATCTAAAGATGTAATCTGCTGTCACTGTTTGTTATTGTGATCGACCTTGTAAGACTGTGTATATGTGATTTAATGTTCTTACGTGAGAATTGGACAGTGTATTGCTACGAAAATAAAGGAGATTTTTTTATTTCAGCACTTTCAGCATTTTAATTCTACGAACCCATAAAGTTACAATATGCTGTTTATAATCCATATACCAAGCTGCATTTTATTTGATAGTCAAGCTAAACTGGGTCATACATAACGACCTATGCTGCTCGTATCAACCCTCTATCTCAAACCTATAGTCGCCATTATCAAAAAGAATTTATAAGTAATATAATTTTATTTTATGGTCATGGCATTAAGACTATTAGTAATTACAGGAAATGAAAGTTCAGGTGCACTAGAAAAGCATTGTATTCATTAAGTTTAATATTCATGGAAAATTACAACATTAATTCTGGGTTACGTACCTTTCGGGTACATACTTTCAAATTTGTAGTAGCGAACAGTATGTGTTGTTTGGGCGATTTTGAAATTTCCATTAATAACTTACTTTATTAATCAGTAATCTCCAAAATTAAATTTTGTACACATCTGCAGCATTTAAGTGGAAAACAAGGTTATGATAATTTGCGTTTGTCCAACACTTTCATGATAAATTGCAGTAACACCGCTTTTGTTCTATATATAGAATGTTACATATAATAGAATATTATATATATTAATACTAATTTTTATTTTACTATAAAGTTTGGCCTATGGGTAGAAGAGGCTTGTACTCCACGCTTAAAAGCACAAAGGAGTTAGAGAAAGAAGTAGAAGAAGTGTGGCCAGAACAGACAAACACGTGCACACACACTTGCACAACTATTATAAACTATAATAAACAAGTGTACTGTAATACATAGGGAAATGCACACACACGCACGCACGCACACACATATACATACATACATTACATAAATATACGTATACAAGCATATATTATTACATTCATATTTATATGCCGTAAATATATACTAAGCTCTTGCTAATCCGACCTCTTGCCACCTGCGTAATGTTACAAGCGGAAATGACGCGCAACAATGTGTAGTTTTTATTTATTTCATTTACGTCCTCGTTACGCAACGTTAAGTCATATCGGACGATGAATGAAACGGGTGAAATATTGCTCAAATGAGTCCGGGGTCCATGGAGCTTAGAGTACCTGACATTCGGGATAAAGGAAAACCCCGGAAACCTTACTCCAGGAAACTCCCCTAGCCAAGATTAGAACTCCGGACTTCTTGAACGTGAAGTAGACACACTCGCGAGATGGGCAACAATGTGTCAATGATTTTATTGTAATTGTATACTACTGATGCTTATGTTGTGGAATTTGTGACTTTATTTTGAGTTCGGTACATACTATGGCTTGTAAAAGAAACAAGTTAAGCGAGACCTCAAACCAAACTCCAAATTTTGGTTAAGCTGCAAAGCGGTTGTGTGATAAAACACACTGCTATCGCATATCACCATTGCGACAATTACAAAATCGGGACATGCTTCATAATGAGTGTACTATATCTGCACACCAACTTTATGTAAACACCAACGTTTTGTATAAAAGTTAATGTATCTTTGGATTAATAGAGTACAGTGTCCAGCCAAATATTATCAAAGAAGTAGTCCGGTACTTCCGATAATTCGGCACTCTTATCTGCAAGGAATGCCCGGATTAGCTAGAGTTTAGTATACTCTTGTCTACTTTCCTAAATAAATAAGTAAATACATAAATGAATGAATGATAGAAAGAAGGAAGGAGGGAGGGAAGGATGGAGGGAGGGAAGGAGGGAGGAAGGAAGGTGGGAAGGAGTTAGGGAGGGAAGGAGGGAAGGAGGGAGAGAAGGAATGGAGGGAGGGAAGGAAGGAGAGAAAGAATGAAAGAGGCAGAAAGAATGAAAGAAGGAAGGAAAGAAGGAAAGAAGGAGAGAAAGAGAGAAAGAAAGAACAAACAAACAAATAAAAAATAAATAAATAAAAAATAAACAAATGAATGAATGAATGAATGAATGAATCAATCAATCAATCAATAGCGAATCTATCTCTACAGCGCAAAGGCCTCCTGCAGTTGCAGTTATCGCCCGTCATCTCGATTTAAAACTGTATTCAGAATAAACATTTTTGTGCGATGTCTTATATAATTCATAGAAAATAAATTACACCTGTCGTAGATCTTGCAAATTTTAGGGAGAAACACTCTGTAAGATAAATTAAATGTTGCATCGATCAAGTATGTGTTTAAATTAAAACCGAAAATAACCTTTAGAGAGCAACAAACACTTCAAATAAAAACTAAACTATTTTATGTAAACATTTCAGTCACAAAATAAACGCAATAGGAAGTTGATTTAGTGTTTATTATAGCTGATTTCAATTTGACAATGAGGTAGAGCAGCTCTTCAAAATCTAAAAAGAATGCAACATATTTCTGAATGTAACATTTTCCCTCTACCCTTAAGGCAGCAAAGTGAAGATGAAGCTGGCTGCTGTAGTAGCCTATGGCATTAGTTAATTACAAAGATCTATAGTGCGTAGCATTCCATTATAGAGCTGAAAGTGATAACAGCGATGATTAACAGGATAGCCATAAATCATTGTTTGTCACAATTTTCTCCTCGGGGGTATTGACTTATGATATAAATTCTCTTCTCCCCTATCTATTCATCTCTTAACTGTCGCTTCTCCCTCGAACATTATATGCGTTCCACGTTCTAATTAATTTTCTTCTGGGCCAGGTGAGGGGGAACGTCCGCACTTCTCAGGCGTTCTTTACGTCAATTTGCTTTCTTAGGCTTAGTTTAAAACAAAATCAGTTTTTCTAATAAGGGATATATGATACTGCTTTATATAAAGAAACATTAAAACAAACCACTGCCTTCTCTTTACTGTCCTACTACTATTACTACCACCATCACAACTACCAGAATTAAGAACTAAATTAAAGACCAAGATATCACGCAAATATATTCCTTCAGATTACCTCAGTAAAAAAAAACGTATATTTAGAAGAATTCCGTGTGTGGATGTATAGACGCGCGCATGCGTCTTTCTGTCACTGAAAAGTACAACTGAAATAGAAAGGTCAACAGATGTATATATATATATATATATATATATATATATATATATATATAAAACATTGGTGAAACAGCATTATGGAAAATTTCACTCTAGAGTGAACATTTTAACTACACCGCTTTGTGAAGTAACACTGAAAACTAGAGGACAGGATGTACGTGTTAGGGTTTCAGAGAACCTCAAATATTCATTTTTCGAGAAATTTCCATTCCCAAAATCTTTATTTTTTCGGGTGGAATATGACATTTACTCTATCTGTCGTATATTTAGGGTACAGAAGACGAAAACGACATAACAGTTTGAAAGTTTAACTCATAAAAGAGTACATAGGAATTTTCATGTTCGTAACAATGTTGATTTCTTAACCTAGATAGGGCGTGTGAATTATGTTGGAATATATTTACGCATCAAGGCACTGAACAAATTAGTTTTCAGAAAACATTTGTTTTGGAACTTTACTTTATAATTTTACGTTTATCTCAAGAATATTCAACAAATTTCCACACACATATATACTCTTTGTAGCTCTCTTAAAACAATTTTGTTTTTAAATTCATTTTCCGTCTACAACTAGATAAAAGACATTTAAGTGCTTGGGTTTAAAAAGCAGTGAATCTCATTAAAGGATTTCCCTTCAGTTTTTCTTTAACTAGACGAGACAACTGTTAAAATTTAAAGCGAACAAAAGCAGTAAACTGAGAGCTGCATGCAGTGTAATACCACACAAACAACCGCTGTATCCATTCGTAAAGGGGGTGGTCGTTTAATTTTATGTCTTCCTTCTTCTTTGGGCTTCAGTTTATGGAAGCTCAAACCTCTTTTTGTATCCAGCGCACTAAAGCAATTTCTTCCTTGCGGCTTTAATCATTATATCGATCCTGAGATCGTAGCCACTTCAGTACACATAAAGTAATAAATTGTTCTTCATTTACAAGCGGTAAAATGTTAATGCAGTTAAGTGTGGTGTGTTTGTCAGAAAATGATTTGTTATTGTCTATTGAGATACAGGACATATTTCAAGTCACTCTTCGAAATAGATGGATGTTTATTTTATTTTAGCATTTATACAGCTTAGTTAAAATTACAATTCTCTATTTATTGAATATCTAAGCTTAGATACTACCCTTCATATATCAATTTATATGGTTCCCCGAATTTGCTGTATTTCCAAGGACCCATAGCATCAAACAACAAGCTATCGGGTCCTATGCACTGCTTTCTTTCAAGTTTCTTCTCTTCTTTTTTCTTTTATTTCTTTCATTTCTTCTTTTTTCGTTTCTTTTTTCTCCTGTCTTTTCTTTCTTCCCTTCATATTCTTACTTATTTCTAATTTTCCTCAATCATGTATTTCTAACTAATCTAAACATTTTGCTATTTCTATTAAGTCTCCCTTCAATTTAAGCCTCAATATTTTTCTACCTATAATTTCATTTGATAAACTGGACCAGTTCTTAATTGGCAGCCGTTTATCTCTCATAACTTTTGTCGCTTCCCATTCCAAAATTAAATCCTAATAGTTATCCAAATTCTAACAATATTGTGTGCACTTCCCTTGCATTTCTCTTTCCCTCAAACTCTTCGATGTAATACAATTAACCTCATGGAACAAGAGCAATTCAGAGGAGCTAAATATGACGTTAACATATTAATTGTAGCTCTCTTTTCTTATTTGAATTTGGTCCAGGTTATTCTGATTAATTGCGACCTGTACAGATCACTTGCACATACCATTCGCACTAGCAGGATGTGAAGGAAACAGGAGGCTACAGACCGCCAACAGCCACTAAAGACGTGCAGTAGTCCTTAGTAGCTTTCGACTCCCTGGACATTCGACGAAAACTAGTATTCACTCCCTCTTTCTCTTGATACATACAGGTACTTGCAAAAATATTTGGTTGTACAGGACTTTCCTGCATGATGGAGAGCTATTAGAAATTATGAAGTGTTACTAAACAAAGTTTATTTTGAATATAAAGCACAAATAGAATATTAATAAAATCTGGCCACATGGGATTTTTAAAACAGATTTCAATTATTAGGCATCCATAATTCCAAAGCAAGATATGTATGTAACATTTTAATATTTGGCATCTCTTAGTTATGCTTACTTAGACATATATAAAAAGGGGAGCCTCGACAGCCACGCAGAGCCTTCAATCCCATACAACGAACCTCTGCCTTCTCCAAGAATGGGGCACGCTTTGGCGATTGTCCATCAACTCGGAGAAAAACCAAGCCATCATTTTCACCAAGCGCCGTTTTCCCGCCAACTTCCAAACATTCACCTACTTTAGGCAAAGGATTAGATGGGAAAATTCCATCAAACACTTAGGGCTGAAACTGGATAAGGACCTAACTTTTTGGGAGCACATCCGGGAGCTGTCGCATCGGTCGTTCGGTGCCTCAGCATCGTTATACCCTGTGTAGTGGTCTGTGACGTCTGTTCCCCTGGAGTAGCACCTCTTTCAGGCTATGGTCCTCCCTACGTGTGTTAAGTCTGGGGCATGGCCGCAGACTCTAATCTGCTTCTGCTCCAAAGTGTACAGAATAAATGCATTTGGATTATTTGTTCTGTATGCAGAAGGTTCCCAGTGAGGCTATTTCACGAGGCTTCATCCCTCCGTTATGTGGAGGATGAAATCAGGTGCCGGGCCACCAAATTTTACGAGAGTTTACACCAAAATCAAAGCGTCCTAGTTAGATCTTGGGAACTATTTACCCCGTGAACGACGCTTAAAGCGATACCGGCTACCCCGCATGGCTTGCGGACACTACTGGTAACCATAAAGCACTTATTCCAAATTAAACAAAATTACGATCACCAAAGATTTTTATCTGGATACCTAAATTTATGCTTTTCCTAGTTTATTAACTAGCCCACCAGCGGTGCACCTCGTTGCAACCGAGTTTGCAGCCGTTGGGGAGTAACATACTACCTACCTTTCTTCACCTGGCATCCTGCAACATCCACATCCCGTTACTATGTGGTTAAGCTCTATCCAGAGCAGGTACACGTCTAAACCCACCTCGGACTGTTCCTCAGCCTGCCAACTGCTATTAGACGAGAGAAAATCCTCATTGCCATCGTTACAAACCTACATATCTATGCTATCGTGGTGTACCATAAAGTCAAATGGATTGTAAAGGAAATAACACAACATTTGAACAGCGACAACTTGTGATCTTTTATTATGCTCAAGGTCTTATACACAGAGAAATTGTTGCCAAGGGGAATATACCACGGAACATTGTTAGGGATAACATCCAACAATACAGAGAGGCATACACAATCGAATATTTGCCACAAATTGGATTTCCACAGAAGCTGAGTCAGAAAGAGAAGAACCTCTAATGAGGAGGGTAATAAGTAATCCTAAAATAAGTACCCCAAAACTGGTGACCACAAGGCATATGATTACTCCTAAAGAGGTGCACGCAGAGCCAGTTAGCAGAGCTGTTATTGAGGAAGCTGTAATTGAAGAATGCCGAGAAAAGGGCCTCATTTAAACAAAACTAACATGGCAAAGAAGTTGCAGTTAGCAAATTGATGGTGAACAAACGACCAAGAATATTGGAATGGTGTGATTTTTGTTAATGAAACTTTCTTTAATATATCTGGTACACAAAGGAGGTTTCATGTTTGGTGCAAGACCAATACAGAGCTTAATATAAGCAATTTACACGCTACAGTGAAAAATAAAGATGGTAATATTATGCTATAGAGATGCATATCGGAAAATGGGGTGGAAAATTTGGTATTTATTGAGAACACCTGGATAAGCACTAGTATTTCAACATTCCTAGAGAAGACCTTTACCAGTGTACGGTGAAATTAGGACCAAGAAGTAATTTTAAGTTTTATGAGGATAGTGTACAAAATCACCATATATTGTTATATAACTGCCCAAAATTAATACATACGCCCCCATGGAGTCAATATCTGCCATTTAAAGCATTCACAGAGTGAGATAAATAAAATGAACAGAAATTCTCTCATCTCTTCTAAGATCAACTAAAGGAAATATTACTCGATGAATGAGTAAGATTTGGGAGTTCTTATATGAAAAAAAAAAATCTTATATGAAATCACGCCCGCTAGAAGACATCAGGCGAAACGATACTATATAAAGTAATACTTTAACTAATGTGAGGGAATACATACATATATCCTTTTGTTGACCGAATATTTAAGTGTGTTGAAATTCCAGCAAGTGCACTGAAATAATTTTTAACTGCCTGTTTAATTTTAGAAGAGCTATGGTTTTAAGTGTTGCTAATGGTATGCATTTATTTTTACTTTAATGTTTACAGTTGCTTTAGTAAAATAAATGTCTGAGTTTCAATTGTTCAGCTTTGGCCGAATGTTTATGTTAATACCTGTACATACAAACACATACCTACAATATATGGATTCAGAAACCTTTTTGATGAAACGGAACTTGTGAAATTCATATGTTTGGTGAAATCTCGTTTCACAATATCTGAACTAAATGACAAACTTCCTCAATCATAACGAAAAGTAAACCATAACGAAAGTAAAACTGTAAAATAAGGAGCATTTTTGTGGTACTTTCTAATGAACAATTTGTTGTATATTATAATGTAACCCTATATCTCACTAACTTTAATAGCTAATAATTTGAATTGTTTGTGCTAAATTTCTGCAACTCTGGTCGTTACTTTGTTGCTGCAAGCGTGACTATCTGACCCTAAAGTTTGAGTTGTTATCTTGCAGGGAATACGTCGTGCACGAACGGCAATAATAGTCCCTACAGCTGACTTCCTCAGTTTCTAATGGCGATATATCCGGGATCGTGATGCTGTAGCAGGGTAGGACATGCAGCTTATAAACATATATTGCATCATAAAAAGCAACATGGCTGTTAATGTAAATGGCACATTTGATCTTGTACAGAATATACACTCCTAACTTCTGATTTTTTGTGTGCTTCTTTAGTGAATGGCTTACAAAGAGAGGAAACAAAATTTAGCTATTTAGTAACTCCGACACTAGTTTCAATAAGTACGTTATATACTTTGCATATCATAATTTATGGAGAGTTTATATTTAACCTTTGATATTTTTAAAGCTACAACACTACAATTGATTTCAAACCATGGATTTTGGACTATCGCTTGATACCCTTAATACTAAAGGTTCGTATTATTTAATCATCTGATATTTGTTTCTGGGTAAATCATTGCGGTGATGTAAGTTACTGGAAAAACTGTTACTCTGTCTCTAAAGAGTGTGGTAAGTGATTACATACACACATAAGAAACGGGCTGAATCGCATGGTAAGAACATAATTGAAATCGTGTTGACCTTTCAAGGAAAGTATAGGCGAGTTTCAGAGTAAGAAACGTCTCAAGCATCTGGATGCTACAATAACTGTCTGCCTTCACAGTGGTTGATTCTTTAATGCTTCTAATAGCTTTATAATGTTAGCATGTCAACGTATTTCGTTGTTTATAACAGCAAAAAGATACGTCAAAGCTGAGATGGATGCAGACTTAACATATTATACAAACTATTGAACTTCAAATAAATGTACTTATATGTATAATAATATTTATACAACCACAGATGAGCGTCAGATTCACAAATAAATACACTTTTGCACTTACGCTGTTGCAATTACTTGGGATGATAGTACATTGTCTTAGACCCAAATGTGTCTAAAATTTAAATGATATTGGTATCTACTACAAAATAGTTTAATTTATATGTTTAAACATTCTAGGGTACAGCCCTTCAAAACAATTGGATTGAAAGTTCTTAATGATCAAATCGGACTATCATACAAGTATAATATATGAAAAGGTCGTTAATAATGGCAGCCTAAGCTTCTGCTCTACGATCTCTAGAGAGAATTACCAGGTAGCTATCTAGACGCGACAGCGAAAGAAACTCTTGCACATTGTCTTGGATTCTTGGTAATGGAGTAAACTATCCGGACCTAGCAATTAGCACTAAGGAAGAGAAATTTTAATGTATATGTGGAAGACTAAAAGTTACTGGCAGTTAACCAGAATGGACATGTAGGTCAATAACCAAACAACAAAATATACAAACATATTTAATCCTTAAGCACCCATTCCAGGATATAAAAGTGGTAGAACTATTAGTGAGAATACTTTTAACCACATTTCGACATACCGTTGACACCTGCAAAATCTTCAAAATCCCCATGAAGAATATCAGTGAAATTCTAATAAGCCTAGAGGAACCATTAAATTTATACGATAGTTTATCTAAAACTCCAAATAGTTCAATTTCACGTATTGGTGAAATTAAAGCTATAGGTTACAGGTCTATACATACGAGTGTACGTATAGCATATATATTAAAAATAAATTTTACGTCCCCCTTTATAAATAAAATAGCAGCCTGCAATACGGCGAACTTGGTTTCGCAGTAATTGTCATAACATTGTTGTGCGGAATTGTTTAAGACCTTCCATTTAAAGTTTTTTTCAGTTTTGCGATCCTCCATTACAATTAAAGTGCAAGAACCATCTGTAAATATTGTTCACTAAACATCCAAAGCGTATAGTTTAAAATCGGTAAGGAGTTCACCAACTGCTGGCAGTCATGCCTCGGTTACGCACGTGCAGCTGATGATTATTAACACACACCGTTTTGCTATAAAGAGATAAAAGGACATAACCCATTCTTACTAAAGCTTCCAAGGAAACCACATGTTAACTACCGCTTCAGATCCTTGAGAAATCTTTGCAGGTCTTAGTAAAAACATATGCATTGTTTACCTTTTGCAAACACATTAATTTACACGAATTGTTCGTCAACATAAACCGTAAACCATTATTGTCACAATGCAACGCGGTAAACGATTTTCATGTTTGAAACAACAAAGGCCAGTACGAGCAAGGACAAGGAACGGTCTAAGCGCCAAATACCAGTAATTTGAATCCCAGTAGCTTAGTGATTAATAATTTCCTAAAATACAATACAAAACATAGAAATAGTCTTAACATTTGTGCAAAATAGAAGATTATCCGAGGCATCTGAACGATTACATTTCCGGGTAAGCAAAACTGATAATTTTTTTCCCCCAAACTGTTGCGATCAAGGGAAGCCAATAATTTCCAGGTAAGAATAATTCCGCTAAATGATAAAAGTAATAGATTAAAGAATTGATTACGTGAAACATATCTAACAAACACTTATAGAATGTCTAGGCTAGATTTTGCATAAAAACTTGACATGGGGGACTTCAGAATAGAATTCACCGATGTTTTTATGGTTACTATAAACAGTGATATAATTCTTTTTCATCCTTATTTACATTTAAGGATATCTGGCATTAAATTTCGGAGTCTAGAGTTTGCTTGTTTTATAATCACTCCAATCAAATATAGTTCACAAACAATTGCTTATTCTTAGCCCAATAAAAATAAATATCGCACCTTGCTTGGACGCTTACAAAATGAGATACTTTATATAAATGACTCGAAAATAGGAGGACCTAGGGGAAAAAGTAGTTTTTCAAGGTAAGTATATGTGCACATTTTAACTACAGTAAAAAATGCTTTAATGAAAGAGATATCGATATCTTCCCCTTTCTAATATGTGACCCTCCCTTGAATCCCACGGAGGAATTTTGGGAAGTACTTTCAGGTTATGTTTATAGCACGAAGGGAAATTTAAAGCCAATCTCGACTAAAAAGAGCGATAAAAGTGGAACAAACATCGGTGCAAGAAGTACAAACTCTATCACTAATAACTCTATGAGACTTTTTCAAGTAATTAAGAATAAAGGAAATTAAAAAAAAGTAATTGGCAGAACAAGCCACATGGTCCTTTTATACTAATCTCCATTAAAATACTGCAGATGTAATGCTTAATTACTTATTTACTCAGTAAATTATTTCTGTCACGATTTTTATAATGTTCCTATATATCACATTTATAATATATGAGAAATCTGCGCTTAGAAACTATATTTTTATGTAGGAAAAGCAATATATTTTTACGATTTCCGCTACTGTATTTTTCTACAGCCATTCCCATGGATTTATTTTGATATTCCACAGTTCTGAATCTACCTAAACTCAGCTCTGCCTGTTACGCTATCAGAGGTCAGGTTAATGTGAGTTGTATTGATTCATAATGTATATGGAATATGGTATATTATTTTGGGGCAAATCTGTAAAAGGTATATATACATTTATTTCTTATGGAAAGGTACGTTATAAGAATCATTATAAGCTTCTAATGGTTGTCATGCAGACGCTTCCTTACATGTATATACTTTTACATAAAATATGGTAACTTTGCGGTTTCGTAGAATTAAAAGTCCAAGTTGCAGAAATTCAAAATGTTTTTTATTTCCGTTGAAATACACTTTAGTCAACCCTTACAGTAGCAGAATTACGTAGCATACACAAATACAATGCTCAAGTTCGTTGACCACAAACAAAAGAGATTACTCAACTTCCAGTTCAATTACCACTTTCTCATTACGACTCTGTTTACAACAACTCCGTTTACGACTACAACACTGGCGTGTCGAGATCTCTTATAAGTACCTCCATTGATAATTCTAGACTGTTCTGTAACAAACAAGAAATCTAATGTTCTGTAAGACGACACTAGACGAAACACGAATGTTCCAGACGTCTAACTTTATCTGTGTCGGCAAGCCCCTTATCTCCGCACTATATTTATCTGCAGTCCCTTTATCTCTACCTTGCACTATCTGTTTGTGCGCGTCGCCGCGCTATCGTAAATAATGGACTCGCGACAATATTTTGTATGGAATTGAGCTTCATTTATAACAAATAATGTAATTCATAGAACAAAAACTACATGAAGGTGTAATATCTATTAACCCAGTGCGAAACTTTCTTGCTTCCAGAAAGATATGCATTATGAAGCCATCAAAATATTTGTCGTTCTTCCTAATGATCTTAAAGGAAACATTAATAATTTTGGTGCCTTTAAAAATGCAGCTAGAGAGTACCTGTGCCCAAATTCATTTTACGCTGTACAAGATTATCTGAATGACAAATTATCCTGAGAATGCTTCCGTAGCTCTGTAAGTGCACTGTAACTGCACCAATGACAAATTATTGCCAATAAACCTTTGATGCCTTTACAAAATCTAATTAAATGTACAATATATATTGAAGAAATGACAATAAATGGTATCCATTGCAAATCCAATATATATGTAGAGATGTACTGGCAAAAGCCAAGTGAAAGTTGATTTAAAAACAAGTGATTCTGTTTCCATATTGCTTTTCATATTGCCTACATACAAAATATCGCTTACGTTAAATTTTCAAGTATATATGCTATTAAACTGTATATTTCTGGACATATTCGATATTCACAGTCTTGTGGGTACAAGTCAACCCACTGAACACAAATCTCATCTAATCTTTCTACAATTTATTCTCAGGAAAATTGTAATTATTGTTAAAACTGAACATTCAGGAGGACTTGTATGATAAGAGTGTGAATCTTTTGTACATACTTCTTGCATATTAGAATAGTCAGTTTTTTTTTTTAATTTACGTCCTCCAACGTTAAGTCATATCGGACAATGAATGAATGGGTGAAATGTTGCTCAAATGAGTCCAGGTTCCATAGAGCCTAAGAGTTACCCGACATTCGTCTTTCAGGATAAGGGAAACCCCAGAAAAACCTTATTCAGGTAACCCACCCTGACCGAGATTCGAACTCGGGACCCCTTGACCGTGAGGAAGACACGCTACCATCTACGCTACCTAGGTCGGCGAATGGTCAGAATGGTCATTATAACTCGAAACCAAAAACCTCCGTACCGGCCACGTTGTGTTTTGTTTGTCCGCCTCCATGGCGCCCGTCTCCGACTGCCTCTATGAGAGAATCTTTTAAAACTAGTTTTAAATCCGTCGATGTCTATATACTTTTGGAACTTAAAAAGCATCGTTTCAGCCATCCCATTCATCGTCCGATATGACTTAATGTTGGAGGACGTAAACTTAGGAGAAAGAAAAAGATACTCTTATGAAATACTGATTTTTCTGGTGGATATTTTGCTTTAATTCATCGGGAATGTGGAATTGTCTTGTACACCTTATGTATTAAGTTACCCCAGAGATATAAATCTCAGAAGTTAGGTTTGGAGACCTAGGGTCCCCAAAATTTTACTAATAATTTTGTCCTGACACACACATTCAAGTGTTCTCATCGAAATATTGACTTTGAAAAAGGACAACATATAGCTCCATGTTTGTTAATTCCCTTAAACAGCCAAAAGTGTATTCATGTTGTGACAAGTGACTGTATTAATTAATACTAATAATAGTTGATGTTACTTCAGTAGTACGTGTGACGGATAAAATTTTGTGTAAGCCGGTTCCTCCCTCTCTTGGACTATCCTTTTGCCTGGATAGATGGTTTTGTCAAAAACCTCTTGAGGCAGGTAACAGGCCGCTGTGGTCACCTATATAGTCTGTTTATCTGTAGTAAATATTCTTATTTAGTGAATTTGACCTTTTATTAATATTACCATAACTTTTGTAGGAGTGTAACCTCATAGAAAACCTAACCTTTCATAGAAATGGAAAGGTTACCTTTGAGGTACTCTCCCCCGTGTACATCTGGCCATGTGTTCCTTATCTATCCTATAGAATCCATGGTTAGCTCGTCACAATGTATATACGTACGTTATTGAGTTTAAAAAATGCCCATGCAATTCTTCCTCCGCTAATGGCGCACCATGCACCAATTATTTCGTTTTGAAGTTGTGTTTAATGAAAAATATTAGCTTTCTCAGAGTACCAATATTTTAATTATTTTGTGTGCGTATATATCCATGAAGGTGGAATGAAGCCTCGCAGAGATAAACGTCCCTGGGGTTTAAAAAATGTACAAAACAAACCTAAACCCTGGGAGAATTAAAACAAATCATTCGCCGGAAATATCCATTATTCGCAAGTAAAGTATGACGGGTGATAGTTCCGTAAAGTGGTGTCAAAAATGCATGAAGAACGACTGTGGCCAGTTTCACTATCTCCTTCCATAAAGCTCGTAAGCAAACCTTTAGAAGTAACTTTCAAAATGGGAAGTTTCATCCGCGCATTGCTATGTCAGTACATTCGGCGAGGAGCTCCAGGGACAGCCAAAATACCGCTCAGTCGGATCGGAGAATTTTAAGCCTCCGGTTACTAGTGGTTTCATTGCAGTCATTCCATAGCTCTTTTCCATCACAAATAGCACCACGGGTATAGAAAAGAAAGACAGCGAAACAATGCTCAGTAGTTCTATGGACGAAAAGGTTGTTTCTTCAGTAATGAAATAAGAGTTTTGAGCACCATTCTCGTTCACAATGTTCGGGATAGCGTGTGGTTCGTAACTCAGTTATCATCAGCCTTCCAGGCTGTACTAAAATATCCTTGACTTGCAGTTTCGAGATTGCTCCAACTTAGGACGCTGGTAAATATGCACTTGTAAGCAATGGAACACCAAAGGATTGCCAACTAATTCAAAAACTTCGGACGTTAGATGTCATTCGCGGAGTATTATAGCAGCTTCTTTAATATTTGAAACGGTTGTGTTTGTACCTTGACACAGAACTGCTGCTCTTATATGTGTTCTCGGGTATACATACATTGCTCCAATTTCCTGTGAGACGTTTCGATATTTGTTAGCTTTGATGCTATACTTGCTGCCAGTCTTTATTACCAATTTATTTTACAATGTAGATGCACCACGATACTGTATATTTATCAAGTCGCTATGAAGCGCTGGAGTCATGAACGAAACTGCAAAACTGTAATGCTTCAATCGTTAAAATCCTCAAAAGTTCGTATTTTAAAAATCAAGTATGATGCAGAGTAGTAAAAATTATATCAATAGCAAGATTCATAAAAATGATTCCAGTGCAACGGGTAAATCAAAATGATAACAGTTATTTTAAACATGTTCAATACAATGATTTATGTAAATTGCGTGTTTATTGGAGCCTGGCCTTAAAACGTAAAGCTTGCTGTCTTAGAGCATAGACAAAGGAAAAGAATAACTGTCGCATAAAGTGTGCTATAAATCAGCAAAGTTGGGGAACCGTTGCAGTAGAGCATAAATATCCCTGGTGAGAAACTTGTTTCTCGAGGACAGAAAGGGCATCGTTCTCTACCTGAGGTCCACATAGCACAGCCAAGAGAAAACAGTAGCAAAGTGAGCGCTAGAAATGTTAATACTCTAACTTCCAGTGCAGCGAAACGTGTATGTACGACAGATAAACCTAGCTTTCAATAGTTTTTCGTAAAATAGTTTTTGCATAACATCCCTATATTTTTGCCTACAAACACCACACTATTATTTTCTGAAGTAAATGCTGGCTCGCAAAATATAGCATATGAACAGCGATGGATTATTATTGTTGAAAAATGAAATAAGGGCATTAACAGGACTTACCTTACCTTAGCCCATTATTTCCGAGAGGTCCACGCTTAATCGTGATGCTGGATTTCAGTTCAGCTCCTCCTGGAAACCTGCCATAAAATGGAAATCCGTCGGCTTAAGAAGCACAGCTCTATACAGTTTGATCATCAAGTTAAATAGGTTTCTTTGACCATCTCCTGACGTGTCATTTAATTTACTGTGATACCGAAGTTAAGAATTGCAATGAGTAAAGAATCGTAATGGATTTCAAAGGAGTATTGTATATTTGTTACGACACGAACAGGTGCAGTTGGTTGAGTTGTTTAACAAAAGACAAGGGAGAAAAGGGGTTTTCTTAGTAAGAATCCTGAATGAATAGCACTTCACTTTGTTTGAAAAGGATATTCTTCGGACCCTCAATAATGGCATGAGCGATACTAATAATCACAACGGACAAAATAGTCACAAAGGGAATCTTTGTGTGAAAAGAGGGCTTCCAGAAATGAAAGTTACACACCCACGCGCAGCTGTGCATAGTGTGAAGACAGACAGTACGGGGCTGGCAAGCCATTAAAAAGGTCATTACTTCTGCCTTGGTCGAAGGCAGATCAGAAGTGACGAAAGAAAATATTTGTTGGTTCATATGTACGTGAAGAACGAATTAAGTCTATCGAGTAATAAGCATTTCATATACAGTAACTCTAAACAGTGATATTGGTAACCCTTGGTCGGCAACTTCAAGTTTGATGTTATGATTAAAAGAAGCAGTCATTAAATCAGTTTGAAACGGATATTCCAGTGTCATTAAAACCATCCTTCTCATACATATGCACGCATACCCAGAGAGAAACCTCATTGCTCAACCCTGAGCTACCCATATTATTGCTTCAAACTGTAGTGGCAAAGTGGAACTGTGTGCCACACATTACATTTGCATCAACTGAAAACAGTTTTTGTTCACTGATGCATGTATTGGTAGTGTTTTTTCTTTGTTGATATTTCTGTTATATCCAGATATACATTTGTGGTTATAACATTTTTAAATATCCTGATAATGGGAGAAATGTACGCTCGCAAAACGTCGATTTCTAATCGTCTTTTCACCAGACTTGTTTCCCGAGAAGATCTCGAACATAATCGTCGCCAGGAAAACTTCAGGTCTTATTTTAACTTAATGGCTGTAAGACTCACTTATGTAAAGTAAAATCTATGTAGGTTTGTCGTTTTACAAACCGAAAATGGGCAGAAAATAATCTGGGAGTTGAACAAAAAATATGGCATATGACATAATAATTTTAGATTTGTAAATGTTTGCTAAATGAGCCTATGAAATGACAGGACATAATAGAAAATGAATAAATGATTATATGTGTACTATTTTCAGGTATTAATGCTAATAATTCTTCTTACGCATATCCTTTATTAGCTTCATTAATTCTGACATTCTAAAACAACGTATAAAAGTTGATACATATTCGGAAACCTTTACCTGATTAAATCCATTTCATTCTTTAATCCATCTTTGATTATTTGAATTCAAATTTAATGAAATATTTGTATAAATTCACTTCATCATATTATAATTTCACTATTCAACGAAGTCATCTAGGTATGCTTCTTATTATGTTGTAGTAGGTTTAATGCCAATAAGGAAACATTCAGATAAGCATCAATGGCGGGACTTAGTCATCCGTATTCGCTGGGTGATTCTTGCTTAGCCATGAATGTATAATTAAATGAATACACAATATAAATTCTGTACTCTGATTGATGCTGCACTAAATTCAGTGAAGGAAATTTTCCGGGATAAATTAAAAGCACATTTAAAATAAATGCACTGCAATAAGAAATATATCATGGCCTGAAGTATCAAATTGCACTGACACAAAGACGGACTGTTCCAGTTATGAGGTACACTGCTTAAATTTGCAAATAACACTCACATTATCTTCGAAGAACTGCGAAACGAACTTACCTTGTGGCGTTCAGGTTCCTCGGATATCACATTGTGTAAAATTTCCGTGAATTACTATCAAAACTGTATTTGTAGAGTGATTCAACTTAAGAATTAGTCTCGGAAGTTTTTTTTTTGTGTAATTTACGCGCTCCAACGTTAAGTCATATCGGACGATGAATGAATTGGGTGAAATGATGCTCAAATGAGTCCAGGGTACATGGAGCTTATATTTTTTCGAGTGAAGGAAAAATCCATTTACAGAGCCCCACTGTGTTGGAGGGCACAGTGGGGACTGTGGGGCTCGCCTGTCCTTGGCCATACCCATTAAAAAGCTCCACCGGATAATGAAAGGGTTATGATTTGTGAATGACGTGGCTTAGTGCGGTCCCGCATAGCACCCGCGTTAGTATGTGAGAGACGGGATGCTGGCAACCAATGGGTGCGAGTGTGTGGAAGGTATTAGTAAGCTACAGACATGGTACCTGAATGCAGCCTAGGGGTTAAAAGGTGGTAATGAGTAAGGACAGGTACCGGATTATTGGTGTCTTGCTTTCCATCGTATGTGGCGAGACTTGATGTCTTCCACGTACAACTGGCTAATGGTCTTTCGCTGTTGTTCTGAGATGTGCTGGTTCCCTAAAGGTGGTTCACGCAAAAGGAGGGTTGAGCTTACAGAGTTCCCGAGGAGCACCCTGACGCTCGTAGTGAGCTCGTACGGCTTCCGGTGTATGGATTGGTGCTCTGTAGTGATTTTTGAGTTGTCTACGTGGTCTGGAGCTCTCTTAGGGGGTCCTCCAGGGTGGTCAGTTTGGCCACTATGACCAGGAGCTCCGAATGAAGATCCTGAACGGCCTTCCCTAGGCCTCGGAATTGCTCCCTGAGCTGCCCCTGGCTGGTGGTGTAGTCTGGTGTTGCTGGCTGTTGATGATGTAGTTGATGATACTGAGCGCTCAGCTTCTGCTGAGTGGTTGGCGGCGCTGGGTTACCCGACATTCGTCTTGAAGAATAAAGGAAACCCTCGGAGAAAACCTTATCCAGGTAACTCACCTTGACCGAGATTCGAACTTGGGACCTCTTGAACGTGAGGCAGACATGCTATCATCTACACTACCGAGGTGAGCTCAGAACGTAATTGACGGGGCACTACCGTCTAATATGAAATAAACAAGATTGTTTTAGTGTGAAATTATAAATTCATAGAAAAGTAAATTGAGCGGGGTACCATATTCAATATATTTCCATACTGTTTGGCATAGATATTCTGTCCTGAAAACTACCAATATACACCATTTATCGTAATGATAAAGGTATTTATTCGTTTCATCTTGTGACAAAGAGCTGTAGCTGTGGTTCTTTGCTTGAAGTACGTTCTTGCAAACATTTTGAATCTCTATATAGTTTCTCCAGGTACAATGTGGGTTTCCTATTATACTCTAATTCGAAGGTGGTAACTCAGCCACTCCTCTGTTCAGGTTAATAAATATCGCAATTCTGAGTAAATCCTAGGGATTTTTCTTCTCTCCTTGCTCAGAAAACACTTTACTTTATCGCAGGCTGAAAAAAACTGTAGGCTTGACGGTAAAGGATGATTCTGAAGCCTTTCACCCACGTCCTTGTTGACGTCACACAGACTGATTTGGATCTAAACATAGGTCACCGACCGTCAAAACCACGTCTTCTCCAAGAAGGATCAAGTAGCTAGAGGGGGCCATTGTAAAATATGAAACAGCACACAAACACATAGAAAGTCTCTCTCCTAACTGCTTTTACACGTAGATAGGCATGGTTTTAGGTGGGGACAGAATATGAAGCGCGTACTTTGTCAGCTTCCTAAACAGAGTAATTTTACTGTTTTAACTTCTGTGGAATATATGTAAGCTTCTCTCTCGAATATTGATTAAACAAAAATGAATTTTCCATTCACTACTGTCATGGTAAGAATGTTTCTGTTGTGACGTATATAATACTTGAGTGATAGTCCTAATTCCGCATTTGCATCAGCCACCCTCATCTATTTTCTATTAAAAGCGTAATGATAGCAGTCAAGAATAAAGCGCCACCCGCAGATATGAAAAACAGAAAGAATGAAAGGAAGAACAGAAAAAAGTAAATGATCATTCACACTGAGCTGAGCCAATGGCTGAAACAAATAATCCGTTATGTATTACGGTTCCTAGAGAGTGATTCTTCTATTTACATTTGGCTACTCACAACGAACTTTTGCACCAGATACAATTCCAAATTAAGCAGTGTTAGCTCGGTTGTATGCATAGAATGGGAAACGAAACACAACTATTCGCTTATCATAGCTCTGTTTTTGTTAGCAATGAAAACATTGTGGGAAGTGGAATAGGAAGAGCAGAAACGCGAAAACGCTGCGCGGCAGTTCATGCCACTGGGAAACTCATTTGGTGGTTGTCCACTTCAGTGAGTTCTACATTCATAATGCAGCAAATTTATGTCTGGCTCTCATGATTTATGAGTACATAAAATTCGCTCCAAAAGAAGAGAACTTCGCAGATAATCCACAGAAAATTCAAGGTACATATTTTAGAAGTCCGTATAAACATTTTAAACCAATATTATGTTTATAAAAACCCTAGAATTCATCTAGTAAAAATCATAGCACAGTAATGAACACTTTTCTAACTAAAAAGCTATCGAACTGTATATTATACTTAGTTTTAGCTGCGTATCCTTGGAAGGTGTTCAACGTATTTAAAGATTGTTATTCGCGCTTAATTTTGAGACATATACACATATGGACCTTTTAAAGCTATTTTGACGGTCCAGTATACCCTAAACCTGAATTTCTGGTGAAATCTTAATATCAAAATTTTGAATGGAATGTCACACATCCCCTAATTACTATATAATGCATTTTCAGTGAAATATTGGTATCGAATATTATAGGGGTTTCAATTCTTCCCCCTCTCTACTACGGGGTGAGTAAATGGTATGGAACAATAGTGTAACTTTGTTGTTTTAGTTTTGTGAAGTGACATCTTTAGAAAATCTGTAAGATATTAACATGTTTACATATTACTATGATTGTGAATAGAGCGTGTGTTCTTGTTTAATGACATGTGTTCACTGTTTTGGTCCTCAGGGCCCGGGACGTATAGATAGATGCTAGTAGTTGTAACACAGCATCACTAATTTTGTAATGAATGTGTTGTAACACATGATGAATTCACTTCTAAGGGTGCTCAAAATGGCTTTTATTTACTGCCAAATAATGCCAAGTTTCTCCTTTAAATAAGTTAATGTTTCCTGCAGCATTGGAACACCGATCATGCTATTTATTAGAAACTCATAAGTATTTCAATTCGTTGTCTTTCAGGAAGATTTTGCAATGAAGTAAGCATTGTTGTCCTTATTAGCTTAACTTCTCTCTGCATTTATTCAATCCAAAACCACACTTTGAAGTAGCTTACTGTACAGTACGCGCAAGATAAGTTGAGCGCTGGATTTACGGTGTGGTGTGGTCAGAGGGGAAGAAGCGAAAGCTAACGCTCTTTTGTTTCTGAAGTGTGGTCAACCTTGAGACACACAGTTCAGCAAAATAGCGTGTAAGATAAGTGAAGATATGTTGCATCCTCTGAAAACTTTCCTTAGTTTTGCCCAAGGCAGCTCAATTGCATTGAGATCACAGTTATACGGAGGTAGACGGATAATAGTGTGTCCTCTTTAGAGAGCCATAACATCCACAAATGTTCATACCAATATAAATCATTTTGAAGTAAATGCTGATGTACATTACCACCACACTCCTTACAAGAATGAACTGGCAATTCGAGCGCACCAAACGAGCCTTTGTGAACGAAGCTTTAACTACAAAGAGATAATGTTATATAATAAACTTCCAAATTCATTTAAACAAGCAGCATCATTAAAACACTTTAAGAATAAG
This sequence comes from Mantis religiosa, assembly GCA_030765055.1. NCBI lineage: Eukaryota > Metazoa > Arthropoda > Insecta > Mantodea > Mantidae > Mantis > Mantis religiosa. The sequence continues at coordinate 79,389,560 of CM060947.1, forward strand.
GTTAACCCAATTTTGCATGCATACTGTATATATACGGTTGATGAATTTTAAAACTATAACCTTGTAAATGAGCACTGGGAGCATAGTACATTCACAAACCTGTAACATTCATATAATGACATTTCTTACGCCCTCTCGACTCGTATATGAGTTGACTAGAGAACCTTCTTCATAGAAGACCTGCGGCTGAAGCTCTTACTGCCACCGAATCCAGCCTATCGGGACCTGCTGCGTGAACTAGACGAGAAAAAAATGCAAAATATGGGACGAATTCTAGGCTACTGATGCCATGACAAGACGTGAATGGACACAGGGAGGATACGAACTACGCCATACAGTGACAAGACTTTCTGTGCATGGATTTCACCACAAGCTATGCAGTACCCAGAGATTCCACGAGCCCGGCCCGGATTGTGTGTGTATAAGAAGCGACGACCAGTGTGAGAGATATCATGTGTTGCACTGTAAGATGAGAACAGAGTCAATGGTGAAAATCTGTACCGACTAAGAACAATGTTGTTTGCACGTTGTGCGCGATTCAAATTATTATTATGAGATTTCTTGTAAATTAATCTATGCAAATAACACATGAAACCATAGAAAATCTGCTTACTGTGTTTATTGTATGTAATCAATTTGATTTATGTATATACTGTATCTATACATTTTGACGTGTCTCATAGAATGTATATGTTGCCAAGGACGAACTAAAATTCTAATTTTAATATATGACTGTTATAAGCTGCTTATCTAATTAAGCTCTAAATTGATCAAAACGAAATATGGTGGACATGACAAAGCTTACTGTATTAGCCACTAGATGTCAGTGTATAGTGCATTTAAAATTTCAAAGCTGTCATCTATGTTTACGGAGTTAAACGAAACTTACCGAATGAGGACTTGGAACCCGATCGCTCTTCTAATTTCTCGCATATAATATTGTTTAGTTAAAGATCTCCTCAATTTAAAGTAATGATGCATTTTTCTTTGCTCAGTGCACATGCAGTAAGGTTCAAAATACATTTAATTTACGGTTTGAAAGGTTTATATGTTTTGTACGTTCTGAGACGAGGACTGGAGGAGTGCATAAAAATAATGTTGCCATTAAAAAAACCTGCACCTTTAATAGAAATTATAGTAATTTGAGGGCACGTTACAGATTTTCTAAAACATCCCACTTCATAGAGTTGCAACAGCGAGGTTATACATTGTCCCATACGTTCTACTCAGTTAGTATACAGAGATAGATAAAGCAACATTTTCACAACAAAGTGTTCCTTACGATTGTGAAAACAAATGAAAAAAGTTAAAAATTCACGGATGTAATATTTTTGAGTAATTGGATTAATGTCACTATCAGGCAGCTCATATAAAATCTACAATTGTTCTCAGGGAACCAGACTTCATGTTTTATCATGATCAAAGGAGACAGAATGATGTGTCATCCACGGTATAGACGGCAGTTTTACTTAAAGCCCTAGGCTATAAAGACCCTTAAGTTATGTTAAACGTCAAAAAGTTACTGTACCTAAAGTTAAACTTTTGGAACAGATTGATGCCGTATTTATCAGCCGTATCATTGAATACGATTTTAACAATGAATAAAATGATAATTAAATTATAAGGAGCAAGTAAGGTGAAAGAATTTAAGATAATGAATAGTACAGATGGATAAGTTCATGAAACGAAGCAACAGCATTTAAATTCAATTACTAGAATTCGAATAATTATTTTAACCCAGATCTATATAATAAAGTTGCTGGTCTATATGGATGAAAATGTTCCGTCGAAAGGCTGTGGTCACGGGAGGGTCGCTACCTGGATCATTAGTAGACCGGTCCAAACCTGGCCCAAACCAGTATTTCGGGGAAATTTCCGCGTGGTTGTAGCTCGCTAACTAGAGTTTTTCAGAGAAATCCAGCTGGAGGCGAGGCTATATCTGTTTTGGTAAGGAATATTAGGTTTTAGCGTCGGTCTTCTAGTCTGAGACGTGATACCGTGTAGACGTGTTTTGCCTGTCGGGGACACAAACGTCGGATTGCGCCGAGAAGTACAAGCAGTAATGAGAATCTTATTAAGCGAACAAGATCTCCCAGCAGTGAATTAAGCGGCGAAGTATACTTTCAAAACAGTGTTAGTAATTTATTCCATCGCGATAGATTTCAGCAATTCAGTATAGTTTTAACGTGATAGTGGAAATCTAGAGTAATTCGATCTGAACGCGGCGGCAACTCCTGGTGAACTGTAAGCACGAAACGAACTGAATAGTAAAGCTGATAGTATGAACTGTGTTGTTTTTATTTCGTCAACCTATCTCACGCATACCCTGTAGATAGCGTGGTCTCAGCTCTAATGACTAGCCAGGGCAAAGAATAGTCAACTCATAGAGCAATCTACTAGGCGACCAGACTACCGGGATCCAGGCTGCTAAGGTCACATCCAGAGTGGCTGATACCCGAGACAGAGTATCAGCAGACCCAGCTGGAGGAAAAGGCTACAAGATGTTGCATCCTTTTCTGATCTTGCAGAAGTTTAAGAACTTACTTCTAGTGAGCTGATGGAATAGATGATTTTGAAATGTTTGTCCTTTCGACTGTCGTCGGGTACTTTATACATTTATGAAATATATTCTTCGCTTTATAGCACTTATTTACAACAGATCACTGGACAGATGATAGTTGAAGCACAAGCTGCCACTCTCTGGGCATATTGCAGAATAAATATAATTTCATTGTTACACATAGCTATTTTGAGTTCATTAGCACATCCATCGCAGTGGTTCGGTTCCATTATGATGTATCCAGGTAAACAAAAATTTGTACATACTCCAGAAGACTTAAATCGTCGTGAGAGTTGCGATGATCTTATACCTAAATGTTCTGACTATCGTCATGCAATTTCATTTACTTTCTATACCGCCAGAGCACGAGCAATTCTTTATAAAAATTGCACTTTTACTTTTATAAAATTTAGCAATATACATTAACAGATATTAATTAAATAAACTGCATATCACTTTGCTAATAATTCTTCCATCTCCTAAATTTAAACAGAAGTTTTGTGAATAATATAGTAAGAACTGACAATGCTGTAACGTCATAGCAATATTTCCATTTCCAGAATTTACGAATAACCCTTTAACTAGTAATTAACTCACGTAGTTTCAACAGGAACATGGATCCAGTCACAAAGAAAGGCGTTATCTGAATTATTCCGATTCTCATCTCCATATCACTTTATCACCAAGTAGGGAGACATTTGGTAGCCTATGAAGTATTCTAAGTAAACAACCAGAAAGATTAATACAACAGAAAAGCTACTTAACGTAATTCCTCAAAATATTGAGCAATAAAATTGTCCCAAAGACAAAGAAACGAAATCGTATGTTATGGCTGCCATATGCATAGAACATATACGTCCGTATGCAGAAAGACTATTTTCTTACCACTCTGAGACATTACTCCATTAACTTTATAGAACTTACGCCTTATAATAGAGAATGACGAAGATTAATGATTAAACTACCTTTCCTGTTGTCTATCAGAGTATTATCCCTGGAAGACACCCTCGAAACATGATCCATATTATCATCTTTTTCATTGGTTGCAGTCATATAATAATGTAACCGTAAAAAATATGTAAATAAAATGAAGAAGAGAAGAATAAAAAAGTACCAGAGTGCTTTTCCACTGCATATTTATATCTGAAATGGATCTATTCAAATGCATCTAAGTATACATACGGCTTGTTACTGTTGTCTTGGTGTGAAATTGAGCTATCTTTACCAAATTGGACCGTGCACGTGACAGGGAGATAACACATTGACTTTAAACATCTTTTGTGCAATTGTGGTCCTAATGTCTCTTTTTAAGTAATCTCAGTTTAATAACTCCAAACTTAGAAGATAGCATTCTTTATGATGCATTTTCGAATAGTTAATTAAACAAACACACCTAACCTGTGCATAAATTCTCTATCTCGACACCAGATGTCTTTGTGCAGCCTACGGTCCTCCCTAGAAACATAGAGCAACCCCTACGTCGAAGAAACCAGTTACAGAGTGCAGAATCCCAACACACAGCAACGCGCGCGCGCGCGCGCGCACACACACACACACACACACACACACACACACACACACACACACACAGCACAGAGGTGTCGTTGAAGGGAGTCCTCCTCCGCAAAGGAAGGTTTTTCGACTATTGCCATACCGGCACTACGTCCCTTACCGGCATAAAGATTGGTTTTTAACTAAGGGGTGGGGGGTAAATGGTGGTGATAGTGTTTAGAGAAATGTTTTGGAAGTTCTAAGAAATTTTTCGTAGGTGAAAGGTGTGTTTTTTTGAGTTTATGGTGGGCCTAGCACAAGTCTGGGTCTTTTTATAAGTTCCTCCGGGTCGAGGTCATACTCCCCGAGACCGCGTATGAGATGATTGAAACTTGAAGGAAGTTGAGCATAGAAGCTTCGAGAGAGATGCAGGATAACACAGCAACACCTCACTCGCTGAGGCGACTCTTCTGATACGGAAAGATTGGTTTGAATAATGGTGAAATGAAATGATGTAATGGGAAATCTCTAAAAGGATAGTAAAAAAGCTAGCATTCGCTTCGTGACCAAGGAAAAGAGTGGGAAAAATTATGTTCAATTCGTCATCACCGGGGTTCGAACCTGGAACCTCTCAAGTGTTATTCCCAAGTGTTAACACCAGGGTATCTCTTGTTCACCAATATTGAACAAAACAATTACTTTGATTTCCAGAGTAAATAGCCAGAAAGTATACTAATAAGGATTATTAATTTCTTAGAGCTTTAGATATTTTTTCAGTGTTGTATTTTATTCCATTTGCAGCCATGAGGGATGCAAATTCTCCCCCCTCCAGGAAGAACACCCCATGGGGAGTTGCGTGTTAGCATTTTTGAGCGGATTGCCTTCACGAGAGCTAAAATTTACGATAGTTCCCAGCTCTACAGACGTAACGACATTAGAATCTTAGGAAGGAGGGCCATATAAAAGGTGGGAGACTTAAACTATGGTCATAAATAGCGCTAAAATAGGACGAAAAGGGTTATGAATTGTGGCCTAACTTGGCTGTTAAGTATATTTGCGTGCCATTTCTTGCAACGCTTATCTCTTGAGGCATAAGACTGCAAGTGCCAGGAAACCTTTAATGTGCGGAATACATCATATAAAAGTTGCAAAAGTGAGGGTTATGTTTTATCTTCTGATATCCTTCTGCTAGGATATATGTCTGGATTTTGTTATTTATGATATGCTTACACGTTTTATAAGTCTTTAAGTTTCGTCTGGTCTTCCGTTTATATTACAGAAATCGTAAAACATTCCATCTTCATGGCATAAAACAGAAACGGCACCTCTTCACGTACCATTGAATGAAAAAGAAATCAGAATCTCAAGCTTCTCACTTGCTTTTAAAGCATATATTTTAATATATGATTTGTTTAATATTACACTAGCTGCTAAAATTCTGAAGGACAATGTAATGGTACCCTCGGTAACCTTTTATTTACACCTTTATTTCTACGCATGTATGTTGAACAAATGAGTGTTACATCTTTAATGCTGTCTGCAGCCCTATCTCCGGAAAATCTGCAGTGAACTTTAGCAGTATGAAGCTACCTGGTATTTATTTTAGGGTATTTTTGGGCAGGAAGGGAATCAAAATTACCATTAAGTTGCCCATTTAATTTAACACATGCTGACTCCAATCTATTTGAAGGAAGTTGCCAATTGCTTCAGTTTTAAAAACTGAACATTTTCTGAATAAGATAAAATTCCTTTATCCGAGTCACTAGGCTTCTAATTTATTTTACTATAATTTAATGTTACCTGTACTTATTATGTAAGGAATAGGTAAAATCAAAGCAAAGATTAATAACTTTCAGGCTTATTTTGTCTACTCGTCTAATAAGTTAGTGATATGCAAAATTTTGAAGAAGTATCTCAATTTGTAGTTGCGACAGAGTTAAAAAAAGGGAAACAAAGTCCGTAGATATTGGATAAGTTAAATGAAAAATGTAATCATATTTTGAAAAGACATTATGAGCATATATTATAAAATGCACAAGAATTGCATATCAGAACAACAAAACGTGAGACTGACTACAAACATAACTATGCCAATTGCTTTTAATCTGTACATAAATCACTCTGTAATAAATAAAGTTACATTTCCTTTATACTTCCTTGATACACTTTATACTATACGTTAATGGATAAACATCAAATAGCTACAAACATTAAACATATATCTTTGATGGATAGCTATAGTAGTGAACACTTTCAGCAGTGTTTTCCAAGCCTGCAAATAAAATAGCACATAGGGCGACCATAGTGCCTGATATTAGCCTATTACAGTAATTCATAAGATCAATTTAAGGATGCATTTAATTTTTTCACTAAATTTTATGATTTTTAATAGGCCCAAAAGGGAAGGAAAACCCCCAAACCTTAGAACCCCTCTAGATAACCTGTGAACCTCTTATAAGTACATAAAATATTCGAATTACATAATTAAATAATTATATATAGATATATAACAAATATAATTGAATAATTTAAATATTTATTTTAGATTAACTAATTTATTAATTATTTGTAGCCACTATTTGTGTGGATGAACGAACTTAATATTAATTGTACCCTATTTGAAAACTGCACCCTATTTTAGGATTTTAGAGGCAAAATTAGTATTATTTCCTATGCAGCATGAAATATTTGATATCATTTTGGTTTATTTCAAAGGAACATAACTCATGGTGAAAGTGAAAAATAATCTTGAGAGATTTAAAATCCATTATATATCAACTTAGCTTTTTTATCTTTACTGAATTGACGACTATTTTCAACAAAAGACTGTGATTAGAACCTTCTATTTTACTTTTGTTGCTTGAGCAGGAATACTTGGAACTTCATTAAGAATTTGTAATAGGACTGTTCTGACAATAAGACATCTTGAGAGAATGACTGCTTCATTTTAGCATTTAAGTAGGTAGATTAATTGGTTTTCTGAGAAGAGAAACAGAAGAATTTTGCCCTCTCCGTTGTCTTTGTCAAACTTTGGCAACAAATTAAATTAACAGCCTAAGACACAACAAAAATCTTTAGAGCCATAAAAATTTGTTAAGTTTAAAATCCTTACATTCTTAATACTCACTCATTTAATTCCACTTTCCAACATATTGGGATTTCATAAAGTGGAAAAATAATTTAAAATTAAAGGTTAATATTCTTAAACTACTGTCTCTCTTAGCATCAATTAGAGTTTATTTTAAGGACTAAAATTAGTTTATGTACCTATATCTTGAGATGTAATTATAATATGGCAGATTATTCTATTTGAACTTAAAGTGCGTTTCTTGCTCTGCAATTATACTTCGATTTTTCGTTCTCAAACTAAGTATATATGAAAAGGCATTTGTTAAACTGAGTTTAAATAAATTATCGAAAAAGAAAGAGGTGCAAGTGACGTTACAGCTTCTATTTAGTTAGAAGTATTTAAAAATGTAACGATATTATATGTTAGTTTGTAAAGGAAATGGAAATGATAACGATAGCGTTTTCTTCACTCTGATGTGGAAGTGTTTGCGCACCTGTAAGCACACTGTTAATACTTTCAGGAAGGGACAGTTGACCAGGTGATTATATTAAGCCGCCTCTTCTTAATCACATTTATGCCTCCGGCTTGCAATAATTACATTGTGGAGTGGCCTTTGTGTGCAATTAACACTAATATCAGGATAATAGCAGCGCATTTCCGTGCATCGGGCTACCGGTGATGAAGCACGTGAGGGATCTCTATTTTCTAAAACTAGTGCATCTGCTCCCTATTAACTTTTTTTATGTACATCGTGCTTTTGTCAGTTTGTACGTGTCTATCACGCTCTATTTATGACCCATTTTAAAATTAGTCTCACATGGGGCAGGGCACTAAAGCAAAACCAGCTCCTATCACGTGATTTATTCCACGTGGGGAACATATTCCGATGTCTCTGATAGAACTAATGCTAGATACGAATAGATTCTTAGGGAATGAAAGGGGACAGTAACGAACTCTATGCCAGTCAACGAAAGTTACGGTTATTACGCAACTTCCACAGAGCTGAAGTTTCACTGACTATATCAACTTAGGCAATCTATACGAAAGCTTAAACTTATGCTGGGATCATCGAAAAATTCTCTTTTCTAAAGAGCAACTCACTGCGAAACCATATAGGGTTACATTTCCAGTGGAATTGAGGCACAACGAGGACAAGTGATTTAAATAGAGCAAAATTTACATTTTATTAATGACAAATATCAGGATTTTTTAAAATTAATATTGCAAGACGGTGAATGGCAAAGGTTCTCAATGCAATTTACACTCGAGTAAAAACAACATGGTTAAATGTAACTAATATAAGAGTCCAAACCATTCAATTATTGATCGTTAGAATTAGGATTTAGTATGAACGGGATTCGACACGTAGACCAATCTTGGTCCATTGTATCTATGCCCCCAAATGGAGCACCCTGGGAGGAAGGGTGAGGCGAGAGAAGACGGAGGGTAGTCATCCCAAGGAGCCACGACAGTGCAGAGGGCAGAGTTCCTACATTTTACTTAAATAGAGTAAGAGGCAGGCTAAGACAACGGACACGCTCTCCTACTGCGGGACGGCCACGAACCCAGCAGCCAAACTCCAAAGGTCACTAAAGGGACCGAATTGGTCCCAGCAGCAGGTGCGGAGACCGACAACCGACGTACCGGAGGAGAAAGTAGTTTATCTCGGAGCATATCATCCCGCCATGCACCGCCGAGACAGCCTGAAAGAGATTACCATATGATAGATAGTGTGAAATGATAATGGAGATGAAATGGTGGGACAGGAAATTCGGGGGATGTAATTAACCTACACAGCATTCGCCTAGCTACTCGGGAAACCCCCGAAAAATCCATGATCTAAGTCCTCCGTGGAAACCAAACCCAGGCCTCCCGAATGCGTGCCACATACGAAATCATCTGAGCCATCCCTCTCGGTACTATTGTTTGGTAAATGTACATTTCAAGCTTTTGTTTCTCAAGCAGACTATTGTTAAATATAAACTTATAAATCATTTTAGAAGAACCTCAAGTGATGTTTTAAGGCTTGTTGTTTTCATATTAGCCTTTAGACTTGTTATACAGTTCATTTCTTAATGCAAGCCAATTTACAATTAACGAGATAGTTCTACGTAGAGGTAGAATGAATAACAGACGGAATACATAGCACTTACACCAGCAATTGAATGTTTTGTTCATACATCCCTGGAGGAATGAATGAGGTGAAAGAACTACTAGAAAGTATGAGCTGCAGAAACAAACGTCGTAAATGGCAGAGATGCACTGACTTCTCTAACGGTTACTGGCTTGACCATTCGGCTGGAAGACCTGCGTCCCATCCACCCAAACCGCCGCAAGAGTAATTAAGTCGCCGACCACGGACATAGAACCCCGAAGTCGAAATAAGATGGAAAGGGAGAGTGCGAGAGAGAGAGAGAGCTGTGGAGAACTTCAGCTTTTGCCTTGCCTTCCAGAGAAAAACATGAACAAATCTATGGTCAGAGTGAACGATTGCTCAATACCGCGAGACCTTTATATGTAATATATCTGTGTGTTAATTAAATCACATTTAAGATGCAATAATCAGATCACATTAAATCCCTTTTGTATACCTTTTATTATAAAGCGCCCTACCACGTCGTATTAAATGACATGCTTAAACTTAATAAGTGGTATAAAAACAGGTGATGCGACAAATTGGCCTTATTTGGTATATCAGGACGATGTCATGTTGATTTGCCTTTAAATTCGAGTGAAAATTAAAAGCTGCTCTAAGCTTTCAAAAGCCAAACCTATCATTATTCCTTTTACCAATTCAATACCAAATAAGACAACTAATATAACACCGCAACTGACCTGTAGTTATATTGTGTGTATGTATGTGTGTGTCTGTGTGTGATACTTCATACCTAGGCATATAAGGTAATTCCGGATATCCCAACCAAATTTGATGCTCCTTCCTTCATTGAAAATCTCTGATATTTGCGATTGAAAAAGGCTAGGAGGCATCATGTAATTTCAATTCTTAAGGGCTAAAATACTAAAAAGAATTCATTAGGCCTTGGTGCCAGAGCATAACCACGATGAAATCATAAAGAGATAACAATTGCAGAAGACTTGACATGTTTTGAGCAGGGCTAGGAAGTTCGTTCCGATTTCCTTGAGCAGTGTAAGAGCGGCTAGTCATGGCTGCACCACACGTAGCGCTACTACAAAGGGCAAGGTTCATCATAGAATGCAACTCATTACTGTAACTTGTGTCCTAAGCTAATACATATTACATGTTTAGCACATGCTTTACACCGAGTGACCGAATAAGTTAAATGTATTTATGCAGCTTCTTAGCTCACATGAAAAAGCTATTTTTGAAGGCATCTTACAGAATTGCACAATTCAGAGAGTTAGCACCAGACATATCGCTACCACCACGGCCAGTTGTCAGCAGATGGATAACTTGGCTAGAGGCTCTAATCCATTATGCTGAACATTATGACAATTTTTTCGGTATTAGCCAATTTAGAAACCGATGGAACTTCTAGCATACAAACTGACAAACGTCTAGTAACAGAACAACTTATTAGAAATATATTATTGATTGCTCATTTTTTGAAGGAGTTACCCACAGCTATCACACTGTTATAGCCCAGAGGTATGGACTTGACTGAATCTGAGCATTTAGAACTGTCAAAACGGATTTACCAAATCTCGAGCATTCTACCTGAAATAAAATGAAAATGAAAAGTGTAATTGAAAAGAATGTAGTGTTCGGTGAGATTTACGGCATACGAGATGCACTTTTGGATCCCAACAAAAGCTCTGATACTGATACGGAACTGATAACATATTTCAAATATGCCCCGATCACATCATGTGAGGTCGAAGGAACATTTTCGCAGTATACGTAGAATGAGTTTTTCATTTGAAAGGTTTCAGAGGTACACTATCGTTTTTAGTAATACGGCCGCAAATGAGTAAATATGTAATCAAATTCTTGCTTTGGTATTTTGTATAGTAAGGGTCTTCAGATATTTAAGAGATTAATTTTATTATTTGGATATTATTTTACATTCAATCAGGAAATATTACAACCCGCCTTATAATTGCTTGGGTTTCACCACAATGTGCCTATTTAAATAATGAAATCAGCCAGAGACAAGCCCGTATGTAGAATATAATAATTTTATACTGTAAATAATATCTAAATAGGTGTGCATTTACGAATGTCACATAGGAATTTTTTGTTCCTGGGCAAACGGTTTCAATGCCCCTCTGCCATGCGCTCTTATCTAAGACTTCTTTGAATGTCGGGAGGAGGTCGGTCGCAACCTCTTTGGGGAACGGCGGGAAGTACAAACTTCCTAGCTCTGGAATTATCAGTTAGAAGATACTCGTTACATACTGGTAACAATTACCAGTTAGCGCAGAAAGAACACTCCGTGTTCGCTCAACAATGCCAGAAACTATCTTTAATTTCTTTATAAAAATTAGTGCAGCATGTAGAACTTAAAATTAATATCTGCAGTAATATTACTTATTCATTAAATTCATGTAAAAGTCGCTTAAATGTTAAAAATTAACGTTTCATTTTACAATGATAATCCAAAGTAAGAATAAACCTTATATTTACTATTTTGGAAGGAATGATGTAAGGCTTTGTAAGTACGAAATAAGCAACAAAGGTTATAAATATAAATCTTTCTCCTGGTAAAAATATGTGAACTACATTGTCTAGTAACAAGGTAAATATTTTAATAGGTAATCTTGATACCCTAAGTCTTTCAGAAGTTGTAATGTGTACATAACACACGGATTGTCTGAGTTGAATCTACATATCATATGACACTTATATCTTTGACACTTTTTATTCTATGTAATTGCATTCTTATATAGTAATGATGATAATGATGATAATAATGGTAGTGATAATATAAATGTTGAAAAATTTGGACTGCGGAAAATAACCTTTTTCTCATGAGGTTCGTGTCCTGAAATAATCATGTTATAAAAGCAATCGTGCTTGTTAGTTTCACTTGCTAAACCTCGTAACTGAACACAAACAAACATTACATGGCACACATCGAGCCGATCAGTGTTTATTGCGCATGTGCACGCAGAGAGGGCACTGGCTCCCGCAGGAGTTTGGATTTATGGACAGGGAGGTCCTCAATGAGGTTATCCCTTGTCGGAACAAGAGCAGAAGCGCCTTGTCCAACCGAAATTAGCGCATGTTATGTCTAGCACATGAATACACATGCACCGACGGGTCACGGGGTTTCTGTGGATATAATATCAGCTATCTCTGCAACAGACCAGGTGCTGGAGGGCGAGAATAATTCGATGGAACAAGGTGGTGACGAGCTTTCATCTTGCTCCCAAGTATTGTTTCTGCATAATTGTATTGGCTGAGAGCAAACGGTTGGTTAGCTGCACCATGCAGATGGAAATCGCTGCATGTTTTCCATCTATAAACATTTGCATACCATTTCTCCTAACAGGAATCGATGTCACTCAATTGCAAGTTATTGGTACTATCCGACAGTACATAAACTTCAGTGTTTCAAACTATATCTTTAAAGTTCTTTAACATATAAAACAATGGCTTTACTAAAACCACATGTAGTATTTGATTTACATGCGACATTTCTTAAGACAATCTCTGTTAATTCTCTTACAATAGCTTCTTAATTGTGACACACTTTTATTATACAATTACTCATTCGTTGTAATTAAACGGATACGGAAGCTGATATAACAATAATATATTTAAAAAGCTAAATTTATAAAATCAAATCAAATCAAATTTATTCACCATAAGATTTCCAATTACAGAAATATCGGCTTCGTCAATACAATTTTACATTACAGATTAACAGTAAACACATGATCGGATAAACAATACTTAAGTATGTTTCCTTATAGAACATTTTTTACTTTCTATTTTATTTTAGAAACTTAAACTAATTTGTTCAATATTTAAAGAAACAATATCAACATTTTGCAGTTACTAAAAAGATTAAAGATTGCAATATATATAATACATATGTCTAACAAAATTGATTCACTGTTCATCAAGGTATTCATTTACTGAATAAAAACATCTTTGTATTAGATACTTCTTTAATTTCCTTTTAAATATTGTTAAATTTGGTAATTCTTTGAAATATTGAGGAAGTTTGTTGTACAATTTAATACAGTTATAGTGTATACTTTTTTCATATAGGGTTCTCTACGTTTATTGACTTTAAAATTCCATTCTGTTTTGAGACCACAAACCAAAAGGGTGACTTTTCACTTGAAACAAATTATAAATATTTTAAAATCAAATAACTAAGAGTGTTTAGAAATCGTTACTGTGTCAAAAACAATGACATAAATTGTTTGATTTAGCAAAATCTATAATTTTGTGTAGCAAAGTTGTGTATAAGGACTTAAGAGTATGTAAATTTGCTATGACAATATCTTAAAAATCTCGATAACAATTTTAGAGCCCTTCTTGAAGAAATAAAGATAATGAATTATTCTCCAATTAAAGAGTAGTTTGGGATTATTTGAATTCGCTATTCCGTCTTCCTTTAATATGCCAGGTTTGAAGAGAAAGTTTTCAATTTAACCAAATTTGTCTTTTTAAACAGACAGGATATTTTTCTAAAAATTGTTTTATGGATTCAGGAAAAATTTAATTTTGGTAAATTCTCGGTATTGAGTGCCCTTTCTCATTAGTTTCATTTACGACCTATTTTGCTTTTTAATTTTTATCTGTCTTGATTTATTTGACTCTTCAACCTTTCATATTAGCTTATACAAAGCTTACCAACTTAGTAATAAAGATAGCTTCAAAATAAAACTTTGACACCAGTATTTCTCGATAAATATATACTCGTTATGTAGTGTGGTAAAGCAGAAATAAATAGGAAGAATTTCCCGTATGTGTGTGTACTATTGGAAAATATATCTCGAGAACGAAAGGTAGATTTAATATCTAACTTCAGAAACCCTTTAAAAGATACAAGGCAATAACCTGGCACAGCAGGAAGGATGCTGTGCATGATTATTATTAGTTACGATTTTATTTTCCCAATAGCACTTCTACCAAGATTGATATATATATATATATATATATATATATATATATATATATATATATATATATATAAAGAGCGACAGAACGGAAACCAGGATATCTCCGTGGTTGAAATCCCGGCCATGCATTGAATTTTTCATGTAGAGTCCATCTATCAAAATCCTTAGCCTATATACGGCTAGTGTGAAGAAATGATTAATTTCCATCAGTTAACTGAAATGTGAAAGCTGTTGAAAGTCGATAAATGTGTGGGATATATATTTATAAAGATCGCAATGTTGGGCTGTGTTTTGCAGTACATGTTAAAGGAAGAGAAATATATACCTGGAAAATAAAACTAAAGACATTTTGTGCTGTTTTTCAAGCCAAACTTCACGCTTTATTGAAAGCACAGAGTACACTGATGCTTAGACAAGAGCAAATATCTTCAAGCAGCGCTCAACTGCCTAAATGATAGCGCAACTTCGATATAAGAATAAAGAAAAGGTTTCGGAATGGAAGGAACACGTATGTTTTAATTGGATAAAATGATTCTTTGCTCTTGATGGATACGAAATGCCTGGCCAGCTGGCCAAAAATGCCTCTTGTCCCAGCTTAACTGATAATGAAATTAAATGTCCACCAACATTGCTTGTCAGAATGTTACTAAAACGAACGAGAAATGGCTGAAAAGCAAACATGCTTTTTAACCAAAGTATTGTTTCTCGTTGTGGAGTTTAAGCTAAAATATAATACATGGATCAAGGTTTCAGCTTATTCAGATGATGTCAAGTCATGACATTTTCAATGCTTATTCTGAAAGACTGCAAATTCAACAACATATCAAGCAGTTCGCATCTGTGCTGAAGATACTAAAATTATAGAACGCATATTTTTAGTGTCCCCGTTTTGAGGTTTATAATTACTGAAATTTGCATACTTCTAACTCCTGATAATGTTTATTCTACTTAACATTAATGTTCGATTGATTCGTTAAACGCAAAAACGACTATGTACATTGTTTATCATTATCCGTAAAGGCGCCATGCAATATATAAAACTAAGACTTTTATTTTCTGATATTATTTATTTTTTATAAGTATAAGCACCACTCCTGAAGCAAAGATGTCCAATGGAATGGCTACCTCGGTTACATAATAACAGAAGGGGAGGTCCTGGTATAAGTGTGAGGGATATAACTTCAAATATTTGGCAATAAGTATGGCTTGGGGACATGGATTATCACATTCATATACACTTCCTGTACACCGATTAGTTTAGGCAGAGTTGCACCGTTGGCCGCAAATAAACGCAATGCTATCTGTCCTGCGAAAATACATAAAGCGTTTCCATTGTAACTTCCACAGTAAAACTTCATTAACTCGGACCACTTTAACCCTAACGTCCGGATAGTCAGTTCCAGTTTCGGGGGGGGGGGGGGGGGGGAACTTTGTATAGAGTCGTACATGAAGCCTTGATTTACGGACGGTAAGTTACTCTCTCAGCAGGTATCTTACTCGAATTCTCTTGCCAGCAGGTGAATTCACTGCACTTACTCCACCTGCTTGGGACCAGTTT